>JACXGK010005381.1:0-33417 GCA_016801125.1 Novumbra hubbsi | reverse complement strand
GGGAGGTGCTGTATTAAAGTCAGGACAGGAAAAAGAGACAGAGGGAGGTGCTGTATTAAAGTCAGGACAGGAAGAAGAGACAGAGGGAGGTGCTGTATTAAAGTCAGGACAGGAAAAAGAGACAGAGGGAGGTGCTGTATTAAAGTCAGGACAGGAAGAAGAGACAGAGGGAGGTGCTGTATTAAAGTCAGGACAGGAATAAGAGACAGAGGGAGGTGCTGTATAAAGTCAGGACAGGAAGAAGAGACAGAGGGAGGTGTTGTACTAAAGTCAAGACAGGAAAAAGAGACAGTGGGAGGTGCTGTATTAACATCAGAACAGGAAGAAGAGACAGAGGGAGGTGCTGAATTCTAAACCTAGTTTTAGGGTTTATCAGTGGTAGCCATGGAAAATGCATTTGTTTTGTGATAGTAATGAACTGCTTCTCTGGTACAGGATGTAGTTCCTTCATATCAAAACCTTCCCCCGCTCCACCCGACAGTGTTGAGGGTGCAATGAGTCATAAAAACCCTGTGAAGCCTCCCCACTCCCGATGCTTCTAGCCAATACGTGTTGCCCTATTGGATGCACGTCTACAAACTGGTACCTGGCACAAGGCAAGAACACATGCTTTGTGTAGGTACATAAGGACCAACACACCAGGCAGTGTTTAATAGTAATTACTAAGACTGGTCCAATAAGAAACTCTAATTTCATATTTCATTGAAAATTGTCTTGTTATGTTGTGCCTTAATACAGGAATGAAGTCAGACAGACTGGGAAGCAGACAGACAGAGACACAGCCACACAAACAGAAAGACAGACAGGCAGAAACACAGACAGACAGAGAATAACAGACAGAAGCACAGACAGGCCAGGACACAGACAGGCAGACACAAAGACAGACAGACAGCCAGACAGACAGGAAGAGACACAGCCACACAAATACAAAGACAGACAGGCAAAAACACAGACAGACAGTCAGACAGAGAATAACAGACAGAAGCACAGACAGGCCGGGACACAGACAGGCAGACACAAAGACAGGCAGACAGGCAGAGACATAGACAGACAGCCAAGAAAAATGCCACTGCAATGAACAGTCATTGAGTCATTTACAGTGGCACATCAATCCCTCAATGATAAGCATTTGAAAACAAAAGTGTGAAGGACTTCGATTTCATCATGTCCACATGCACACAGCGTTTCAGGGTAAGAGTGCTGATCAGGTTAAACTTTTAATTAATGAGACTATGTACACGGGGGAGACACAATTCTACAAACTCCCACATATCCCAACACCCCTCCCATTCTGACATGCCCCCCCCCGAGAACAGGAGTAAGCATGGGAGAGTCTTGCCTGCAAGTCGTGCTGCTCCTTAGTCAGCATCTTCTGTAAGATGTCCACCTTCTGGCTGTGTACGGAATGTTTCTCCTCCTGAGGGAGCAACCGAAGAAGACAATGGCGTGTGTTTGCTTGGAGCAGTGAGAGAGACAGGTTTCACGGCGCATGTGATAACATCCATCCATATAGAAAGTGAAATGGCAGAGTTGAGGGGGGGAAGAGGCGGTGTTGGAAAGGGAAAAGGGATGTGGAACTGTGGGAACAGAGAGTGACCGTTAGCGCATTCATAGCCGTGCGCAAAGTGAAAATAAAAGTTGTTGTGTTCCCAACATAGTTTTCAACTATGATAGCGTCGTCATACTGTTGCTTCAATGGCAAACAGGCCCGTTATGATCTGACGATCTGAACTTCAGGTAGACTCTGCTGATCCCCTGAATGAGTTAGGTACTGGAATGGGGCATTATATAAACAACAGGCAAGGGGTTAACTGTCTTGCTCAAGGACAGAGTGACATAGAGAGTGAGGGGCAGAGGAGAATAAGAGATGCTGCGTCTGAAGTAGCACCCCATTCCCCACACGGTACATTTCCCCATTGAGTACTGCTGCACAGGAAACAGAAGACCATTTCAGTAGCATCCAACCGGCCACTTGACAGTCACTCATACCCCGGGCACTGGGAACGTGATGTGGTCCAGGGGGCTGGAGGAAGTGGAGGAGGTGGAGCAGTGCTCCCCGGGTCCTCCCGTCGGACCAGGAGACTGGGGTGAGGAGAGGAATGAGGAGAGGCTGCCCGGGTCTCCTCCCTGACCATCAGACAAGGAGATCTGGGCCAGCCCAGGAGGCCTACCCAGCACTGTGAGGGCCACATAGGAGCCCGCTGACAAACAGAGACAAGGGTGGTCACGGTTACAGTAGATTTATTACTGGCCATAGGTTTACACAAGCATTTGTGTCCTATCACGTTGTGTAATATGTTATAGTAATATGCTTCGTATAGCTACGAAGCTAACTTTCAACTGGAATCGACTCATAATTGACTCTCAAAAGCTAGCTTATTAAATGATCGGGATACTTAAGGAAAATATGAAGACTTCCCGTATGCTTATAACAAGTCTTATAAAGCAATGCCCGCTCCTATACACAAAAGTCAACAAATAAATACATTGTAAAACTGCAACTTGACTTACATTTTATGAGCTTGACAACTTCTACGTGGTTTGAATGTGTTACTAAGGTTCCATTAACCTGCAACAAAAATACATTATTAAAATGTAATATAACTCTCACATAGTGAAGCAAATTCTCCCCCCCCATAGCGAAGTAAAGTCTCCACCCCCATAGTGAAGCAAATTCTCCCCCCCATAGCGAAGTAAAGTCTCCACCCCCATAGTGAAGTAAATTCTCACCCCCATAGCAAAGCGAAGTCTCACCCCCATTGCACAGCAAAGTCTCACCCCCATTGCAAAGCAAAGTCTCACCCCCATTGCAAAGCAAAGTCTCACCCTCATTGCAAAGCAAATCTCACCCCCATTGCAAAGCAAAGTCTCACCCCCATAGTGAAGTAAATTCTCACCACCATAGCGAAGAAAATTCTCACTCCCACAGTGAAGCAAAGTCTCATCCCCATAGCGAAGTAAATTCTAACCCCCATAGCGAGATAAAGTCGCCACCCCCATAGTGAAGCAAAGTCTCACCCCCACAGCGAAGCAAAGTCTCACCTCCGTAGCGAAGTAAATTCTCACGCCCGTACTACAGAAGGCTCTTTGGGAGTTGTCCCATCCCACAGCCTGATGACCATTGCGTGGCTATGGTAGCGTCTATGTGTTATAGTGTTATGTGGTCCACAGATGTACCGAGCCTCACCTTAATGATCCTATCACCCGTTTGGACACCTGCTCGCATGGCTGCGCCATCTGCAGGCCAAGACAGGGAAGTCAACGGGAGAGCATTTATAAAAGGGAAGACAACGGGAGAGCATTTATAAAAGGGAAGACAACGGGAGAGCATTTATAAAAGGGAAGACAACGGGAGAGCATTTATAAAAGGGAAGACAACGGGAGAGCATTTATAAAAGGGAAGACAACGGGAGAGCATTTATAAAAGGGAAGACAACGGGAGAGTATTTATAAAAGGGAAGACAACGGGAGAGCATTTATAAAAGGGAAGACAACGGGAGAGCATTTATAAAAGGGAAGAAAACGGGAGAGCATTTATAAAAGTTACAGATTACATCTACAGATCAATCCATACAATAAAAAACTGAATGCAATTATGTGCAAATCCTTTATCCCTATATTTAATTGAAAATAGTACAAAGGCAACATGTCAAATGTGAGGTGCATGTCTACCACAAAAACATTTATGGCAGGGGCATGTCTACCACAAAAACCTTTACGGCAGGGGCATGTCTACCACAAAAACATTTATGGCAAGGGCATGTCTACCACAAAAACATTTATGGCAGGGGCATGTCTACCACAAAAACATTTATGGCAGGGGCATGTCTACCACAAAAACATTTACGGCAGGGACATGTCTACCACAAAAACATTTACGGCAGGGGCATGTCTACCACAAAAACATTTACGGCAGGGGCATGTCTACCACTTTGTTGCATCACTTCGTTTAATAATACTCTGTAAGCCTTTGGGAACTGAAGAAACCAATTGCTGTTGTGTTGAAAGTGAAATGCTTTCCTATTCCTGCTTGACATATGATTTCCGGACAGGTCTGGACAGCAGGCCAGCCAGTTCAGCACCCATAATCTTTCCCTACGAGGCCATGTGGTTGTGATACGTGCGCTTTACTTCTGAAAGACTCATCCTCTCTGAGATGCACTTTTATATCTAATCATGTTACTGACCTGTTGCCAATTAAGACAATTAGTTGTGAGATGTTCCGCCAGGTTTTATCCAGTCATTTGTTGCCCTGTCCTAGCTTTTATGAAATGTGTTGCTGATATTAAATTCCAAGAGGGCATGTATTTTTCAAGAAACAATAACATTTCTTTGTTTCAACATTTGATGATGTTGGTTTATGTTGATCTTGGTACTATTTTATTTGCACATCATTGCATTCATGTAAGACAGCATCCCAACTCTTTTGGAAATGGGGTTATAGAATAGATATTCCCATTCAAACATAATGCTCGCTAGATGTGCTCTTCAACTCAGTTGAGACATCATGCAGTATAATATACAATTTCTGGCGCCAGTCTGTGAAGGAATGTCAGCTGGTCTCTGGCATAGCTTCATAAAAAGTCCCACTGATTACGTGAATGATTCCTTCAAAGAACCGGAGTTACGCAAGTAACCACTGATGTGCGCTATTTTGAGGTTGGCAGACCCAGTGTCCTTTCTATTTCACTTCAACAAATTTTACTTCAGCTTTTAAATGCTTTGAGCCATTAGCTTGTATCCCTTATATTCAGGATTTGACTCTTAGGAACACGTAGGTATCTGTTTCTCTCCATGATTCTCAAAAGCTGTGTAGATGTTGAAACGGACTGCGTCTAAATTGCGAATCAAATCAATTAATGTATTTGGTTCTACAGTGAAATATCATTTGATGATCTTCCCTGACATTTTTATGAACTTTCCAATTGTATTCTGAAGCATGGCAGTCACAACAACACATAGACCAAATGTTCAGCTTTTCAATTGGTTTCTGAAGTTTAGCCGTAATGTGTCCTAAAATAGATGAAATTGCATGCTAGATCAATATTTGGCTACGTGAAAATAATTAATTATGTTGTTAAAAAAACAAAGCCATGTTAACTCTTTTATAACACAAATGGTCCACAGAGCAAGTGGGCCAATAAGCACAAAAACATTCATGAAAGGTTAGTTCAAAAATAATTCCTGGAATTTCTACGTTCAGGTGGAATGGAACTTTTGGACAACGTAATGTCACATATTTGATCTCATTGCAATAGTCAAATGACTTTTGATATTGGTAAGGATGTGGTCTAGACCATAAAAACAGCAATCAGGAAAGTGTCAATATCTTAAAATGTGTTTCCTAATGCCCATGCAATCAGACTGAGTATTTCTAAGTAGATTAGAAGGGAAAAGGCTCACCCTCTTTGACCAACTGCACAAACACAGGGTTGTCTCCGCTCACTGTTAACCCGAAGCCATTGTCATCTTTCTGGATGATCACACAACGCTGGACAAGCCCTACACAAACAGACAAAACGTTGTGTTACAAGCATCACACAGGTAAGCACAATCAAAGCCTGCCTCTTTCGACATCAGGTATGCCTTGAGTTGTTTATGAATGACACAGACAAATAAATCCCATTCACCCAATACTGCTATAGCATCCAGAAGGTATATCAAGAGTATATTTACTCAGCTGCACAATCAGTCCTTCAGTATTTGTAAGTAAGTAAAAGTCACGTTATTATTTTTGCAACCGAAGATGTTGAGTTCTATGAAACCTCAATTCTTTATTGACATATCTTGATGGGATAATTTTTTCAGTTTTTAAGCACAATATTAGCAAGTATGATAGTGAATTGATCTGTTATACAGTTTAAATAAATAATTTTTCAAATAAACTTCTCTCTATATACATTTTTATAAATAATTTTTCAAATAAACTTTTCTTTTATCTTTGAATGCTTTACAACGTGTTTTACTTTAAAAAGTGTCTAATATTGTTAAATGGATAAATCTTCCAATTTGCACGTTACAGGAAAGACATTTCCCTAAACATGAAAGCAGTGTACGCATAAGAAAGATCTATGAAACCGTAGTGCATATGGCAGTCACTACTTGTCCAAACAGTGCTTCAAGGTGGCATAACTAAAATTGTCACTTGATCAGTTAAGTATCTAAATAACAAAAATAGTTGAGCCTTTAAATTACTTTGTTGTGTCAACTTGTGGACGTTGCTAGCTTGACACGTCACCTTTCAAGGTGGCATTACTTTCACAAACAACACCAACCCTCATGGATGTTTTTTACTGGAAAATGAAAAAGTTTGACAGCTAATGTTTTTATTCTAGCTGAGCTGCTTTGGTTGTATTTTTGTTTTAACATAAAAGAACATAACAGACAAGTAAACAATGTATCTTTGTGGGCCACATGGACCATTTGAAGTGGCACATAGATAACTCAGAAAAATAAGTTCTCTATGGTCTGGACATCTCCAAGAGATGCTTAAAGAGATGCTTGTTTTTTTCCTTTTGGAGGGGTTGCACAGCAACAGCAGGACTCTTTCTAAACAACCTCAAAGGACCTCTGACACAATGTCTAAACACAAGCTCATTTGGATTGAAATCTAGAGACTCCTGAATGACTGTTCATGCTGCAAACAAGACTAGAAGCACCCCAAAACCCAAAGTCTGATGAAATCTCCCAAGAGCACCATGAAACACTCCCAACTGCTGTAGCAGCTTTTAGAAATCAAATAAATTGTGGTTGTATTGTTCAATATACAGAGATAAAATATTAAAGATAACGGCTCTGGCTTGGCAATTTTAAACAATATTCAGGGAGTGTGTCTGATGCTTCAAAAGCTGAATGCTGAAATATTACAAATGACTTAAGAGGAGCTACACTTCCATTTCAAAGGGTAACGGGCATGCACCAAGGAATACCACCACCTCTTCAAAGTTGTCAAAAAAAGACACGTTGATGTTGAAACAATGGTGTCCTGTCCTACAAATAACTTGGAGCTTAAGTACGGTGCCACATTCTTTGTACCCCTTACTTATATCGAAGTAAAGAACCCCTACCATCGCTTTACGTGCACCAGTTTTTAGATTATTACATGAGCCAGACAACAAAATAACTAGATGTGACTTTAGTCAGTTTCTGTTGTTACACTCCAGAAGTTACAATTTTTCACACGCAAACATGCAATTGCTGCTCTAATGTATCTTTGTGATTAAGCAGCCTTGAGGATGAATGGATTTAAAGTCCTTCCAGAGCTCTCCTTTTCTTTGGTGTGCTACCAGATCTCTCATTATGTTGGTTGATACCAGATCTCTTTTATTGTAATGCATATTGTTGTCTGGCTGTATACTCACATTTACAGTATACAGACATTGGTCAAAGTCTAAAATGTTGGTTGCTCAAACTTTCCCTCAGTTCCAATCCCTTGCATTTCAGTCTATAAGAGCCACTTTATTATAAATCCCCCACTCCAGTGGATTACGTGGCAAACTCTTTGTGATGTCCTTTTTGCAAACTAGGTTGTATATGCAACATAAAACTGTCACCAATATTAAAACTGATTGTTGATGATTCAATGTACAGCACAGTGTTTGGCCACAGTAGGTGACCCAAGTGACTAGTGATACGATACAGTGTGTTTCCTCCTGCTGCTGTGGCAGCCATTCCCCAAGCCTAACAAGATAAGCATCAGCCTGGAGTTGTCTGTTTATCTGGCTGTCAACTTCAGAGACACAGGGCTTCCATTTCACCCCCATTCTAGACAAAACATTAGCTCTTAGACCACAGTTTAACATTAGTACCAGGATACTACTGGACTGAAAAAAAGTCAGAAAAATTATTAAGGACATTAAAAGTATGTTACTATTGAAATTGTATCTGATCGCTAACTAGCTTTAGCACAATGAGATGTCTATAGTAATAGCTAGTATTCTAGCTGACTTAGTCACTGTACTAACGCTTATTATCAATTGCATATACTTTAGATAGCAACTTCCTTTACACTGCACTGAGAGACAAATTGTACCCATGGGTTCATCCGATTGAGGAGGTAGATAAAGGGTCTCATTATCAAAATACAGAACTAAAGTTGAACAGCTCCAATGAAGGCATTTGCATGTCCCTAAAGCACTTTCTCATGTGGACATAGTGCATAATTTACATTACATTTTCTCATGTGAATGAGTGAAAAGTGGAGTTCTATCTATTGTTTGATCAATTACACATTTACGGTATGAAAGGAGACAATTACAGGGAGTGACATCTGATATCAGACTGATAGCTCTGACCAGAGTACCTATATCAGACTGATAGCTCTGACCAGAGTACCTATATCAGACTGATAGCTCTGACCAGAGTACCTATATCAGACTGATAGCTCTGACCAGAGTACCTATATCAGACTGACAGCTCTGACCAGAGTACCTATATCAGACTGACAGCTCTGATCAGAGTACTTATACTATTCATACATCAATATTAAGATATACTATTCGTACATTAAGATTAAAATATAGCATTCCTACATCAAGATTATTAATATATCCATGAACATTTGCTTGCATGGTTGTATGTGGGAAATCTGCAACATACAAGCTATTGCATAGCTTTGTGGTCAATGCAACTCTATACAACTCAGGAAGTTCTAAATACATAAGCCCATGAAACTGACATATTCATGGAAAGGCTAATACTATTAGTAAAACAAATAACAGTAGGGAACAACATGTTTACTGATGCATTGTTTGATTAGCAATTACGGTCTGTGCTAATCTGTGCACATTTACTCTGTGTGTGTCTTATTGTCAGTGTATGTGCACCTACCTGTAGGGTCAAATTCATGCACAGGTAAGAATGTGTTTTTGTCACTCTTGGGTTTCTTGTCTGGGGGGTGGTCCTTGCTGAGAATGTGAGTGGCCCTGGGAACACACCAACAAAACACTATGAATTAGAAAAACCAGTGATTTACCAAACTGCTGAGTTAACTGAGGACGTTGAGAGCATAACGTTTATGCATCATCCAATTTCAATAACATTAATGTTAACATGATGAACATAGTCAGGTATGCTACAGGAACTTTGATGCTTGATATAGGATGCTGATACACAATACAGAATGAAGTACACCACCGGTTGTTTTGCATGGAGCTATATTTAATATTAATTGATAAACATAAGCCATTTTTACAAACCACATTTTGAACCCAGTTAAGCTTTTAAAGAAACAGAAAAATTATGTATCAGGTGCACCAAAAAAAAAGGTAAAATTATGCCAGAAATGCTAAAGATTAGAAAAATCTATCGGATTCACCTTAGAGGAAAGAGTATTAATGCTAATTAATCTAGGAACATCTTTAAGTAATTTGAAAAACATCTGTCAACAGTCCAATTGAGGACATGAGCAGACCAAAATGTGCTCAGACAAGTCGTCAAGGAAAACCAGGGTATCATCAAGCAATCCACAGGGCTCTCATGCCATAATCAATGTTAAAGTACATGAGTGGACTGTCAGAAAGAGACCTCAAAAACAAGGCTTACATTAGAGGTCAGGAAGGAAGACGCCTCAGCTCTCAACAAACATTATCAAGGCATGACTGACATTTTCCAGACAACACCTGGGTAAGGACCGAATGTACTGGAACAATGTGCCCTGGATAGATGACTCAAATGCAGAGTTGTTTGGCTGCGGTGCTAGAAGGCATGTTTGGAAAAAACAGACATTTGAGCGTTCAGGAAGGAAGTAACGTCAGCTCTGAAAAAAGAATATCAAGACATGACCGATGTTTGTCAGACAACACCTGCGTAAAGACTAAAACTACGGTAACTAGGTATTCAGGACAGATGAGTCAAGAACGGAGCTGTTATGCCGCAATGCAAGTTGGACAAAACAAAACACTTCCTTATACCAACTGCGAAGCGGTGGAATTATGTGTTGGTGTTGTTTAGCTGCCTCCATTTGCCATCACTCAGTCAACCATGAAGTCCATATTGTACCACAGAATACAACGTGGATCCAACGTGGATCTTGCCAAAGAACAACGGTCCAAAGCACACAAGCAAAGCTACAACACATTGGCTCCAAAAAAATAATAACTGAGGGTTATGGAATGGCCAAGTCAAAGCCCAGATCTCAATCCTAAGGAAATGTTGAGGAGATGGACGCGGGTTCCTGTTAAAAAGCCCTTAAACACCACACGGTTAAAGCAGTAATTTAAAGAAGACTAGTGAAAAATCCTCCCAGTTTAAATTATTAATAGACAGCTGCAAATAACTGCTAATTAAAGTTATTTCACCTGAAGGGGACAACACCTGAAGTACATAACAAAATGCGGACAAAGAGAAGGGGATAACTTCTGAATTTCAGAAGGCACTGTATGTATTTGAGAAATTAATTGAATGTTATATTAATTTAAATTGTGTCAGAATTTTCTGGATTGTTAAAAAGGGACACAACCAAATAATACTTTTTACTCCAGCATATTCTATTTAACCAGGGAGACACATTGAGTCAGAGGTCTCATTTACAACAATGAACATTAATCCCAAAATAAATTAAAACATAACATACATAACATTTTCCATGCACTTTTAAGGAACAGACAACTTTCTGTCTGACGTAATAAAACAAAGGGTTAGGGTTACAAAGGGTTAAAGGTAGGGCACTATGATAAAGCGACTTCAGAGTAGAATCAGATACATTTTGGTATATAGTGTTGCCGAAATGAAGCACAGGCAAAAAAGTAGAATGAACAATTTGTTTCCTATACCATATATTTAACATTTTTATTATAACTTTGGAGACAAAATGACTTCTCATTGGCCAAATACCTGCCCTTTTCGGGGTTAGGAAATCAGTAATAAACCTAAAGACGTTGCTTTTTGTCAAAAACAGGGTGTAAAAAAGACTGCACCTTATCAACAGAACATGTGTGTGACTGGACCTTATCAACAGGACATGTGTGTGTGACTAGACTTTATCAATAGGATGTGTGTCTGGACCTTATCAAATAATAATTAACAGGTGTCTCAACGTTTGAGGACAATGGATTATTATGTATTATTTTAATGTTCCACCGGCTGTTAAAGCTTTAGTCCTGTTAGCATGCACAAAGAACTAATTAAGGAAAAAACTCTTACCTGGTTGCTTTTTTGGGAAACCTGTGAATACAAAGATGAGAAAACATTAGAATACTATTAAAATGCTATTTGGTATTCAGGAGGCCCTGTTGTAATTCAATGTTGTGATAGTTAGATCCAGAAACTAGTCCATTGTTTGAGCAAAAATAAGGTGGTTTCTAAGAACAGATTTAAGACGTTCCGTGGTTATAACATATTGAACAAAGAATCTATAAAAGCTTAGTCCAGTATTTGCTCAAGATGGGTCAAGAAGCCAGTCAACATTCACCTTGACATTTTTTTAATTGACTAACCCATTTAACTGCATTGTACAACCTTTTGCTGGCCATTGTAAGCATCACCGAGGACATTAAAGTGAAACATCTTTCCAAATTATAAATAATATTTTTCAGGATAACCAGTTTTTGCGTATACAGGCCATCGCCACTGTCATCTGTTTTGTGTTTCTGAAATGGTGCAGTGACATCATCAATGAGCGACTGCCCAGTTTTTAATCCACATGGAATGATTCTGCCATCTTTAACCTGGGTATCTCTCACCCAGCGCTAAATCCACCTTGTCCACTGGCTAACCAGTGACGCGCTCACAGGAAAGGGTCATGTTTACTTTCACAATCCGGGATCACAAAACCTGAACTGGGGGATGATCAAAGATGATCACAACATCAGGTCCACTTTACACAATGAAGACAGTGGTGAAGTGACAACATAAGAACCATGTCTTCAGGCACAACTGGCTCCAACTTGTTACACTGTCCGGCATATCAAACCAGTGGAATCCTCCTCTCCCCAGATCCCGGAGTTTGACACATAGGAAGAGGCTGGGATTTCTTTAGCTTTTTTTTGGTTTTTACATAAATAGCACAGAAACCCCCCCCCCCCATCCATTCTTCCACAAGTGGTTTTTGTTTTTGTTGCTGTTCCTTCCCTCAGACAATGGGGCCTGCATTTTGAACAATGGTGTTCACGTCAAAGCCAACTGAAAACACTGCAACATTGTGGGGCAGATTCCCGGAAACAGAGAGGGCTTCTGGCAGGCCTCCCATGTCCTGCGTGCGGGAGTGGGGGTGAGACAGACTGACTGGGTATCTTTCACAGAAGGCAAAGGGGGGAGGATGTGGAGAGACCCGTGCTAGTACCCAGAATGCAAAGCTTTACTCTGGAGCCTCCGTTGAAGCTTAACAAAAGACACACAGACGAAACATGGAGGGGATTCCTAATGTACACAGACTTTTACTGAACCTCTCCGCTGATACCTATCAGGAACGATTCAGGGACACTTCTTTGTTAAAAATCTGTTTTAATTTGGACTTTTTGAGCCTAGCATTCACTTAGCAATAGTAAAGATTTTTCAACAAAATTGCTGGTTATGTACAACTAACGTGATTTAAAGGCACGTCCCCCAGTCAGATGAAATGTAAATTAATAAAAATTCAGTATGGAGTATGTCAGTGGTAGATACAAGGGCGATACTAACAAGCATTAGCTAAATGACTGGAAGCTTACAGGAATACCTAGCATGTTAGCGGTACTCGACATCGCACTGCTAGAAATGTAACTTCCTTTGAAACTGTACGTTGAGACACAGTGTTATCCAAAGCTCCTCCAACCATGAATAGATAAAGGGCCTCCTTGCCAAAATCCTGATCTATCCATATAATACAAGGCTGACATCAACACAATCCCAATGAACAAACGCCAAAAGAAGAGAGACATGGAATTCACTGCTACACTTTCTGAGAGAATTAGGTGTTATTAAACTGGCCCTCCTCTGGTGTTATCAAACTGGCCCTCCTCTGGTGTTATCAAACTGGCCCTCCTCTGGTGTTATCAAACTGGCCCTCCTCCGGTGTTATCAAACTGGCCCTCCTCCGGTGTTATTAAACTGGCCCTCCTCTGGTGTTATTAAACTGGCCCTCCTCTGGTGTTATTAAACTGGCCCTCCTCTGGTGCCCTGAAGAAGATAGTAAGCAGGCCAGGAGATGTCTAAGTGAGTACAGACTGTCTGACTGGGTGGTGACTCAGCAGCTAGCTATGGATAAGTAGGGGATTTAGCTGATATTTGGACATGTGAAGCAAAGAATACACCTAACAGGTACATTGAAAAGCAATATATTCAAATGTTGATTGGCTGAATGTTTTATTATTTTAGAGTGTATGGCACGGATAACATTATTAACAGTTCAAATTTATATTGTATTAGCCGCTATTTTGTATTAGCCGCAAGTTTGTATCAGACGCCATAAGGATACAATGTGCTAATATTGTGCTTGAACATGTAAGGCTTGCATAGAGCTGCTAGACCACCGAAACCCGTGCCATGAAACGTTTTTGGTGCTGATGTTAATGCCAGAGGAGGTTTAGAACTCTGCAGTTATTGAGTCAGCAAAGCGTTGGGGACTTTTATGCACTATGCGCTTCAGCACTTGACTAACCCCGTTCTGTATCTTTACATGGTCTTTGACACTTCGTGGCAGAGTTGCTGTAGTTCTTAATCGCTTCCACTTAGCAATAATACCACTTACAGTTGATCGTGGAATATCTAGGAAGGAAGAAATGTCAAAAACTGACTTGTTGCAATGGTGGCATCCTATTACAGTACTATGCTCAAATTCAGGGAGCTCTTTAGGATGACCCATTCTTTCATAAATGTTTGTAAAGGCAGACTCAACAGCTAGGTGCTTAATTTTATCCACAAGTGGCAATGGGACTGAATGAAACACCTGAATTCAATGATTAAGTGGTTGCCTAATACTTTTGTCTATATAGTGTATACATACACATGGCAAACAAAACGTCCAGTGCAAAAAGGCTTTTAAAGAAAAGTCCAGTGCAAAAGGCTTAGGTCACTTGAGAAAATTGTTTAGCACAATTTTTTTGGGAAGAAAGTGTTAATTAATTAATTTGAAAAAACACTAACACTTTAGAATGTAATACAATCAAAATATTTTTTTTGTGTTGCAAGAAGGGTAACTGACATCTTTTGAAATGGCTCAAAGAAATGCCATAAACATTTTAAATACTGACCCAAAAGTATTTGCAAAACAGAAAATACTGATCAGTTTTAAAAGCACAATGTTTACATAGACAATTAATATTACACAGTTAGCAGAGTACATATACATTTTAGTCATTTAGCAGAGGCTCTTACCCAGAGCGACATACAATAAGTGCATTTCACTTAAGGTGACTTGGAAAACCAACATCCGACAATCACAATAAGTTTACTTGGCAACGTCGGTGCCAGGGAAATTAATGCGGTACTCATCAAAGCAGTAGGTTTTCAGCCGCATTCAGAAGATTGTCAGGGACTCTGCGGACCTGGCCTCAAGGGGAAGTTTGTTTCCACCATTGCGGCGCCAAGACAGAGAAGAGTTTTGCCTTAGCTGAGCGGGAGCTGCGCACCCGTGAGTGTTGGGTGGCCAAAAGACATGAAGTGGTAGATGGGAAAAGTTGTAGGGTTTAAGCACATCTCCCTGCAGATAGGGAGGTTCAGTTCCCTTTTCTGCACCATAGACAGGCACCATGGTCTGGCAGTGGATGCGAGCTTCTACCGGAAGCCAATGGAGCTTAAGGAGAAGAGGGGTGACATGGGTGAATTTGGGAGAGTTGAACACAAGACAGGCTGCAGTGTTCTGGGTCGGTTGCAGTGTCTCGATGGCACAAGCAGGGAGCCCAGCCAACAGTGTGTGGCAATAGTCCAGACGGGAGACGACAAGTGACTGGATCAGAACCTGCCGTGCTTCCTGTGTAGGTTGTATCTTTCAGATGTTGTACAGCATCAATCTACAAGAGCGAGCAACAGCTCAGATGTTTTCAGCGAGTACTGCAAAGACATCTCTTTAATGGGGGGGCATATTCTTCCTCAAAACATCCTTGCATGGCGTGCAGAGTAATGCTTACTGAGGCTAAGAAGACCCAAGTAGTAGACCTCGAAAGGGTATCTGGAGACCCTTTACTCATTCTCACGCAACAGAAGCCCCCCCCCCCCCCCCCACACCCACTCCCTTCTTGGCCATCCCTCGTCCTCCAGAGCCTGAAGGGGGGGGGGGGCACTCCCCTCTCCTTCCGCCCCAATAAGCCTGATCAGTGTGTGCATCCTGAAACGGCTCGGGGACGTACATTTCTTCACGCTACACTGTCTGTTCGTGTTTTATTAGCGCGGCGAAGGAATGGGTGGAGTGAGGATGAGGTGGGTGGGCATGGAGACCGGGGAAGGATACAGAGACACCAGCCTGCACCCACGTGTTGAACACGTAAGACCGCTTCATGCAAGCGCTAAAGGCCAAAGCGCGGTCCTGCTTCCACATTGCTAGGCTTATGAGAGAGCCAGAATAGCGAAACTTTGCTCCTATAAATAAACGAATGTATTATTTGTCCGTTGTTAAGAGCCGGTCATAAGATTTGGGAAATAAGTGAAATCAGAGGCTCTGCGAAGAATAATGCATTTATCCATTTGAACCACTGCTGAATGTCACATGAGGAGTGGAACATCTGTGGGACAAACTGGAAAGGGGGTTCATAGGTTCTTGTTGCAGCCCCTGTACACATGTTCTGGATAAAGAAAGTGACAAAAAAATTTAAAAAGCACATAAAAAAGCTATGAGATTATAGCCAAGTCGTCATCATTGTCCATTATTCCAATACCATTGACAAGGTATGACCTGTAAACGCAGACAAAGCGACGGCCCAGCAAGAAAAATATACAATGATTCCTGGTCAGCCTCCACAAAGAACAGCAGACCAACCAATCCCCATCGGTCAAACTACTCAATTGAAAGGGAGCGACAGGGAGGGAGAAGGAGAGAGAAGGAAGAAAGCTAGAAATTAAACAGAGGAGGGGAAGCACGAAAAGTTAGAATGGAGAGAGGCAGAGAACTCGTATCCTCCAGGAAAACTTGTATCATCCGTAAAAAAATTAAAAACACAGAAGAGTTTGGAGAGGGCCAGTGGGAGGAGATGTTAGAGGAACGAGGAACAGCGGGAGAGTAGAGGAGGTAGGAGAGGAGGGTGTAGGAGGCAGAAGGACGAGGAGAGTTTGGACGGGGAACAGAGTAGTAGGAGGAAACAGCGAGTTGGAAACACACTCCGTTATTGCACCACATTGACCGAAGGCACTTTAATGTGAAAATAGAGACAAAAGAAAAGCAAATCATTTGATTTCTAGTCATTCTCCTTAAGCAATTGTGGATATTTTGAATCTTTTAAATATTTTCAAAGAAATAATCTGTAATAAGACATTTGTATTATTTGCAGGACTGAGTCATATTCATTCTATGTTCAGATTTTGTAAAAAAAATTATAAAATGTATATTATTTATTAAATTATTTATAATTTGTATTCAGCAGAAACATTCCTTCCAATCCAATGATCGAAGCCCTTTCCTTGTCATGTAACAACCACAACTATTCGTATTACATAAATGTTCCCATCATGTCAATATTTAGAAGAGCACTTCATATTTTCCCCATTGTGTGAGACAGCAAAGTTGTTGCTTGGCATGTAAATGCAACGGCCATAATGTTCAATGTTACAAAACTGATAAGAAACACACCCACCTCCCCTCTGTGGGGTCGTGGCTGGGGTGAACCGCAAAGTCTCTAACATCCACCGCAAAGTCTCTAACATCCACCAGCTCTGTGATGGTGTCATGAAGGAGTGGAAGAGGACTCCAGTGGCAACCTGTGAAGCTCTGGTGAACTCCATGCCCAAGAGGGTTCAGGCAGTGTTGGAAAATAATGGTTGCCACACAAAATAATGACACTTGGGGCCCAATTCTGACATTTTCACCCAGGGGTGTACTACATTGTAGACATTGATGGCTGTGTGTTGAGTTATTGTGAGGGGACAGCAAATGTACACTGTTATACAAGCTGTACACTCACTACTTTGCATTAAAGCAAAGTGTCAAAGCCCAACCTCCAAACCGATTTGAAAACATTCTGACCAGTAGATGGTGCAGTTTCTGCTAAACCAACCTTTTGCTCAACCAACAAAAACAGTGGCGAACATATTCGTCAAACACCTAGTTTACAGTGTCAATTGACAAGACAATAACTGATTTAAGTAAACCAAAAAAAAAAACAATTAAAGCAAAAACGTACTCCTTTTGGTAGACAACTTGTCTGGGAAACGAAAAGGGGTTTTAAATGAGATCGGCTCCTTTGTTAGGAAAGAATGTCAACCAATGTCAACTGTGCTCCCATTGCGGCCCATGCAATTCACTGGCAGTGAACATTACTCAACACGCTACACGAGTGGTGAGGTAAACTTGTATAAGCCCTTATAGCGTGAAGGCCCCCTGAAGTGTCAGACAGACCAGGCCTAGTCGTGCAACATTCCACCCTGGGTCAGAGGAGTCAAACCGGTTCCACAGAGGCCGCGTGTCTGCCGGTTTTTACTCTCACCTTGTACGTCATTGATTAATTAGGTTGCAAAATGGTTCGTTTCCCCCAAACCCCCAAAACCTGCAGACTCTCTGCCCTCCGTGGAACCGGTTTGACACCCCTGCCCTAGGTCATTCAGGGGGCACCCGAATGGACATGTGCATCTGGCTTGTCAAACACGAAGCACAGTATACCCCCCATCTATGTCACGCATACAGCAGAGACATACACATAGAGATACACGTCAGCCTCTCACAGAAGGGAATGAAACACAAGCCTCAGATTCCAGTGAATAGTTTAGTTAGAGGTTTGTTAGAGGTTTGTAATAACAGATTAATAGCGTCCAAGCTTACGCCAGCTCAGTGAGAATTTAGTTATTTAACAGTCCATTAGCTTGGATTGTGTTTATATAAAAGGCTTGAGTGGGTTTTCACGTAATTAGCCCCGAAACCAACAATGAAGTCATTCACATTTGACTGTCTGTTTTGAAACGATATAGAGTGTCTGTTTTTGTGACATGCCATTGATGATTGAAATTGTAAAACATTTCATGACTTATAGTAGAACATGAACTACATAACCTTTATAATATAGATGAAATTGCACTTTAACCAAACCTTGTCGAGTCAAAGAATTTTAGGATGCATCCAACCATACGTGCAGATGGAGAAAAAGGCGTGTCGAATGCCATCATAGCAGGGGTGCCCAAACTAGGGCCCGCGCGCCACGCCATATAATATAATACAGTTTGGTATAACGCAACGTTACTTTCAGCCCACGGCCCTCAGTCAAGTTAGATTTTTGGCCCTTCATGAGAACAGGTTTGGGCACCCCTGGGTTAAAGAGAGATGCAAAAGGCCGGCTCCTCAAGACAAAACCCCGGGATGAGGAGGCATGCCATGTCCTTGCTGCCTGGCTGGGGTAGACATTAGGCTCAAATCACAGTAATATAACAACGCCACTAGCAAACAACAGAAACATTATTGATCGCAAAGCTCAACAAACTATACATCTCGAAACATACGTGTAACATAATAGGTTTGACAAAAGCATGCACCACATATGAGAAATATACACGCAAACCTGCTTTAAAAGTTATCATTTGACTGTTTGGTCTTGTTAACCTGCTAGGTTAAAGCCGCTATGCAGTATGCATCTATGGCATTAGGTACATGCTGGTATTCTGAGACAACTAAAAGCAACGCAAAAGAAAGGCCCTACGTCCAAACTGTGCTCACTGTTAATTAAAATAATTAACCCTATTAGAATTTTCCCAATTTTGTTGTATTATAACAAAATTACTGATTTAATTGAAAGATTTTTCCACTGATTGACACAAAAACTTTCATATGTCAATGTTTTTAAAATCTGTTAATAGTTCAAAATTATAAAACAAAATAATAAACAGAAAAGTATGGTTTGATTGCGTTAGCATTCACTTCTTTGTAATGACACAAATCAGTTGTCTTTAGAAGTCACGTGATTAGTTGAATGTAAACCACCTGAATAAGGTTCTTCAAAAGCCAGAACAACAGATAGAATATTAACAGAATTAAGACAAAGAGAGAAAATGACTTCTGTGAATCTGTCAAGAACAAGTCGTTGTCAAAAACTGGGTACATGGGTGAAAAGGTCACTAGTCAGGGAGGCAACCAGGAACCCTATGGCCACTCTAAAGGAGAAACAGTCTTCCACAGGTGAGCTTGCAAACACAGTTGATAGGGCAACGATAGCCAGAGAGCTTCACAACAGTGACCTTCATGGTAGAGTGGCAAATAGGAAACTATTATTGACTATTGGCTAGTTCGGCACCTGATGACTCGTGCCATGTCATAGGAATTTAATTTCTCAGAACACTTAATTTGTGCAAAACAAAATACTTTGCCACTGACTTTGAACTGTGTACGAGAGAGTCTGAGATCAAGTAGAAGAAGATACCATGGTCTGAGGAGACCAAAACAGAGCTATTTGGCTTCAACGCAAATCGCTACGTATGACGCTAGCCAAACGCCACACATCATCCTGAGAAAACCTACCTATCATGAAGCACGGTGGGGGCTGCATCAAGCTATAGGGATGTTTATAATCAACAGGGGAAGAATAAATAGACGGCTTTGAAAACTGCCTGATCCAGAGAGCACCGGACCTCAGAATGGGGTGAAGTCTTTCACCATGACAACAGCCAAAAAACAAACAGCAAAGGCTCTGGATCATGGGCAGTTCCTTTCGTTCTCTTGTTAGAACAGTTGATTTTGGTATGTCTAATGTTTAGTCTATGTCACTGATCTATTCCTGCACATCTGCCTCATGACAGCCAGCTTGACTTCCATTTACTCTCCTTGAGTCCTCATACTGTCCACCACCCACTCAGATTCAAATGCAAAAACAAAGAATAGATATTAACAACTCTCTTGTGCATATATTAATGATGCAAAGATAACATCTGCCTAATAAGAAACAGCTGTATAATGTCAAACTTAAAGGGGGGACTATGTACATAACATACTGAAATTTCTAAATGATTCATCAGGTATGGATACAAATATTCTCAAATTAAGACCATTATTAAGACCAGTATTTAAACCCCATAGTCAGGGTCAAATTTAAATTTCTGGAATACAGACCCAAAAAGTTAAACAATGCATTGCTGTCCAAATACTTTTGGGATTCACTGTACATGATAGCATGCTCTAAGAGTTCTCCATAAGACTGACAACTCAGTAATGTCTCCCTCCCAGAGAACCTCGGCATCAGTGACTTGGTCCTGCAGTTTAATGAGCTACAGTATGATTATTACCTACACAGGAGAAGTTCTCCCATGACATCCCATTCTTGCGAACACTCCACTGGCTTTCAGTTGAAGCATGCATCAACTTCGTTTCTCACCTCGGTGAGAAGGAGGTGAGCACTTAGACCACCTTATGGTCTGTCCTAATCCAGCTGATTGGAGTTTCTGGACATTCTGGCTGCACCCATGGAACCTTCCTCTCCTTCCCTCTACAGGACCTGCCGTCAAGAGCAGGCGAAAGCTTAACCATGAAAAGCCAGACATTTATTCTGGATGCGCATTCCTGGGGACTTTCTGCCATTGTGCTTCTCTGCCTTCATAACTTGCTCTCTGGAATTTAGGCTGGGTCTCTGAGGAAGCACTTAGTGACAGCCCCTGATGTTATAAAATACTTTTGACAGTCAGTCATGATAGATTGACTCATTCCGTCTTTATTTTCATAAGATTTATTTTCATAAGATTAGTGTTTTTGTGGAAATAAACCTTCTGACTCATCAACACCGTATCCCAGGATAGAATTTGTGGTGGCACAGTTACTGGAAAGCCCCCGCTATCCGTCACTTCGGTAAAGCAGTGATGTTTAAAATGACATGCATAAGTTATCTGATCTGAATATCGGACAGGAAAGTTACATGATTGGTCAGACAACCCAATTCAAATTCAAACAGGTTCCAGATGATTATAAACCAAGAGTGTGACACTTTCTTGGTTCCTGTTTATGAAGTTGGTTTCTACACTCCCGTCCTCTCGCCTCCCACCCTCTCTCATTCCCTTCCCCCTCTTCTTCCCTCTCTCTCTCTCTTCTTACCTTTCCCCCTCTCTCTCTCCATCGTAGACTTTGGGTTTAGGGCCTTTCAGGCCCTGCATACATGTTCTCTACCTGCCTCCCTGATTCCTGTTTGGACAAAAGGCGTAAATGAACCATTGACTTGAGAAATGATCTCTCCACTACACACGTAAAGCAGACTTTTGTTTACATAATCACCACAAATACAAGACCACTGGAGAGCTCTTTAAAATCCCCAAGTGTAAAACAGCGTCAGGCAACACCGTGTTGTACGGAACAATGATCTCACGGACCCCCCCACCTTCCATCCTCAATTACTCAATTACAGCAAAATGACCTTTAAAACACTGATCAAACATCTTATGGGAACTGAGGACTGTAATAATAGAAAAACAAATGCTGACTAACTAAGCCCATTGTTTGTTGGTGGGCCTGTTCAATTTGACATTTGTAAGACTGTATATGGGTCTCTCAATGTATCAGTATGTTCTTATTTGTGCGTTCTGTGGACATGGAAATGTAGTTGCTGCTTCAGCACCAACTAAATGGGAATAAAATGAATCAATGCGTTTACATTTCATTCTATTTCAATAATAGTCTTTACATGGGTTTGTGTATCACACTATAATTATTTTATCTAGCATGAATAACAGCAAAGAGCATGCAAAAAAAGGACTTTTTCCATGTTGACTGTTCTACAATTGTTTTAATTTATATCTAAAACGCATTAAAAGAAATCAACATACTATTTTAAAATGGTTGCAAAATTCTTGATAGTGCAACATTTCTACATGGAAATGCCCAGTAGTAAAGTCAGTGTCACAGTCCTGGTAGCTGAGGGTATTATTCAACATGTCATAGCACAAATAAACCCCAATAATTTTTGGCCCTCACAATGACCAGACCCATCGTGTTAATTTGAACCAAACTAACTAGTGGTCTGTGAAGAGTACAAAAGACAACCAACTTTGATAGGTTGAAATAAAACATGAAGGGTGGACAAAACAATAGTTGCCATGCCAGACAGTTTTTTGTCTTCCCATAGTTGTCAGTTTGATACCAAGCACAAACTATATGTTTAGGTACATACTTCATACTAGCCGTTAGCCTCGGAACAGGCACGTGGATGTGCGTGTGTCATTTCCTGACTGCTCTACAACTGAAGGGTGTAGTGCAACCCAAAGCTTTTTAAACAGTAACTCCGCTCCGTGGTACTTAGCGCCCAGTTAATTGCAGATTTATTATAAACAGCACAGGGACATAATCCCTTCTCTGTAGAGCTCTTGCCAAACACAAAACACTGGGTCGTTATTGTCTCTAGGACCTCTGTGGTGGCTAAGCAAGCAATGGCCATGTTTCTGAAAGTGTCTTCAATAGGAGACAACCTAGTATTGAGAAAATACAGACCAGGCGAGAACCGTGTTAAAGAGGTAATTGTTCTTCTACAAACTTCCTAAACGGTAAGGCTATATGCACCATGCCTCTGCCGTTCATTCATAAATATGATGATGAATGTGATTCGATATGCAGTGGCTCATAAAATGATTCACTCCTTTAGATATTTCCACATTTGATTGTGTTACAACATGAATCAGGAGTTTTTCCATGAATCAACGCGAAAAACTCACTAAAATGAAAAATAAAGCAAACTTGTAAATACATTGGAAATATAAAACAGAATAGAATTGATTGTATCTCCCCTATAGTCAATATTTGGTCGGATCACATTGGGCAGCAATTGATGCCAGGGGTCTATATTTGGACACAATAATATTGGAATATCTACCTTAAAATGTGTGAACATGTATTTAAAAGTGCATTCAATGTTGTGCCCCATGTAGCTAGTGAAGAGTTGTTTCGAAAAACCAAAAAGCTGTGCTTGAGGAGATAAAGAACTGTGGTCTCAACAATGAAGAAGAAAAAAGAAAAAGAAATGTATGGACAGAACAAAATCCCAGAATTAAATAAAGAAAGAGTAATGGAAGACAACTGTGTAATCATTGCGGTCTAGTACTGTACCTTGCCAAGTCCATGAACATAAAGAGTTTAGATCAGGTTGAGTAACAGCCAGGCTAAATAACTAAAGAGACAGATTTCTTTATTACATAGCAACCATTAAATTGACTGAGGTCAGTCACTGCATGACTATAATAAACGTCATGGCTTAAACCTGACTACTAAGCCTGGTGTGCCTGCTGACTGCCCCTTTTATCAGTGGTCAGTGAGTGTCTCCTCTCTGAGCTATTCATAGCTAAACGGTTGAGAGGACAAAAAACTAAACAACAACAATACACTCCTGTCTGGGATACCAAAAATACCAGACAATTCCTTTGGGATGATCACAGCAGATTACAGGCTGGACAACACAGTAGGCTGGTGACAGCAAGAGGCCTAGGATCCAGCCACCGCAGCCCTAGTTTGGAGAAAACATCAGCATACTCCACCGTGCGAGAACCTATTGATTCATGTTAACAATTAGTCAGTGTCATAACATCATGCGTTAAACATTTAAGGAAATACAGGTAGATCTAGACAAAGAAATCCTAATACTAGCTAATAATACATATTTATCCAAGTGACTTATGGTTTCCCTTCAGAATGTATTAAGTGAATAGGCCAGGGCGAATAAATCTAACATAGCAATTTTTTTGGAACGATGATTGGCAAAATTTGAGCAGGTTGCTCAAATGTCTAAAACGTTTATTACAACAGACAGTTTTTTTTTTATTGTACACACAAGTCAATTTAAAAGGTAACATATGTAGAAATGTAAAGGGCATTTTACCCTGGGGTACCCTTTGGTGGTATGTATCATGTTTGGGAGATTTACCTAGGAATAAGGATTTGAGAGACAGTGAGAACAGGATAACAAAATATATATATTCTAACTTGTACGGACTAAAGAATGTATTAACTAATTGCATTTGCAGTTTTATCGGGATGGAAAATAAGCAAGTTATTTGATTTGTCTTTCGCTTATTGCTAAACCAACAGTGGCTGTGGGAATTACCGGAATCCTACTTTTAGCTAGGCTTAGATGTTCAAGTAACTGCTGAAATCTAGCAGTCTAGGCTCTAGCAATCTTTGTGAAAATATGAAAAACGACATCTTGGGCCGGTTTCGCAGACACAGATTAAACCTAGTCTAGGATTTGATCCAGTAGTTCAATAACCTACCATTATACTCTTGATCAAGGCACCAAGTAAAAAAAAACATTATGTAAAGATTATTCTTGAAACACCCACCAGCCACTCTCTGGAATGCGTCATGCGTATGTTATCCAACACTGAATCACACCTATGCTTTTTGAGGTATTGTACTTTATTAGGGTAAAATGTGGTTAGAATAGGGTTCAGCTCAGAGCCTGCAAACAAGTAGCTTTTTTATAAGTGTTCAGCCACAGCCAAATATGTGTCTTTAATGGCCTACATGATTTCCAAATGCCATAAGGTAGATTACTTAAATAGGCAATGGCATAAGGCAGGCAAGGTGGCCAGATGTGTTTATCCACAAACATTAATCAGGAACAGATATGTAATTTAACGGCAGGAATCACAGACAAGTGGCAGGGTCAACACAATTCACAACATAAATGCATAGGCTACCCCACACTGTTATATTGAAAATAGCTTATGTGACGCGATCTTGTCCCTCTCAGTGCGTTAAGCTTGTTTAATTGAACGCATGCATTAACAAGTTAATTTTTACCACAAAAATGTACCATTGCTAACATTAGCAATTAGTACATTGAGTAGGGGAACTATGATGAAATTAGCTTTTCAGTTTTTCCTTGGCCTGAAAAAGATCCATAATCTCTTCGGACTCCATTTTCGCACTAACATGCTCACTGTAACTAGTGAGGCACTAAATGTTTTCCTACTTTGTTTAGAGAAAACAAAATAATCAAAAGCCCTTTGCTCAGCAGTTTTCTTTGTGGTAGTGCAAACGTTTCAATAGTCCTATACACAACTGCTGTCTATGCATCTGTGGGAGAAAACAACCCCTAGGCCCAAAACACATTACCACAAATACATGAATAAACTTTGAACTTCGCTGAAATGTATCCAGCATTTGAAAAAACTTGAAACTGATAGAATATAAAGAATTGATTGCCAGTGTATGAGTTACTTACTATATAACAAAGTGGGAAAATGACAAATGCAAAGTTTAGTTCCATTATCAACATTTTAGTTTTGCACATTATTCTACTAAAAGCAATGACGAAACTCCTTAATCATTAAACAGGGGATACAAGTGTATTCAAAGCAGGTGCTTCCACAATGGTGTGGAATTCATATTACAATGAAAACAGCCCCATACAGATAAGCCTGGCAGGCCCAGCTACCCAATATTTCGGCTGGTATCTCATGGACTTAGAAAGAGGGGTGATTGTCGGGGAACATTTGCCTGGAACCAGAGTGTGTGTGGTCCTGAGCAAACAGAGGTTCTGGTTTTCATGTGAAATCGAAAAAGATAAGACACTTTCTGAAGATAAGGTGACAATTCTAAACGTGTCCACATTTACTGGATTGGTTGGACAGTGCAGAAGAGATCCACAGCCAGCAGTTACTTTTAACGAATTCTATGTTGGACAGGAGGTTCAATTTGCGGACGTTTTTACAATATGCCCTGGTTGTCTCAGGCCCCATCTCAGTCCACTGGAACATGTTGAACCTCATAAGTCCCAACAGCAACGCAAGTCACACACGCACACTATGGTAATGGTCCGTCACTGCAGGAAGCGGGGAGACGTTGATTCAATGGCAGTGATAAAGCCGTGACGTGTGTAGCTAGCAACCCCACCTTCGTTATCTACAGCCAGACCATTGGATGGCAGCTGTGGACAGCTAGAGCCAGACCGGTTGAGCTTAACCATCTCCCGGGTTAGGTCTTTGAGTGCATCAACAATCAGTGTCTGTTTCATGCAGCCCGTGTGTGATGGTAGACGTTCATAACCAACTGTCACGGGGACGCCTGTTTGAGCTGCACTGTGGACCCATGGGTAAATATGCAGTAAATATGAAAAAGAAGCTAAAGGGAATTTGCACGCGATACTGTATTTACCGGCTAATTCAAAATGAAAGAATTCCTTTATCCATTTGGCTATTTCTGCAAGGTAACATTTTGTTATTTTTGCTTTACAGTGATCTCATTGAGCAAACAACTAATGCTTAACACTGTGCGTAGGCATAGATCGTTCAAGAAAGTCCAGGTAAATCCAGGAGCCAAAAGAATTCTTTGGAATGTTTAGAATGGCCTACTGTCTGGGTCTAATTCTCTCTCTTGACATATATCTTTTCAGAGCAAGTAAATGCTAGTCCAGTGGCACTTCAATTCTCCAACATAACTGCAAGAACTGTATCTTAACAGAATCTCTTTAGAGGAACCACAATCCATACGCCTGAAAAGGGAAATAGACTGACCCTGGCTTCACTTCAGAAGCGGTCTCCAAGATGACCTGCAATCAATCCAACCCAACTCAGGTTACCACAATATTTGGCAACATCCAGTGAGGTGCAAAGGTATCTGGAGAGAGGCAAATAGTTTTTGCTAGATTCCCCAGCACTTAAGAGTTTCATGATATGAAACATAGGAAATTAAAGAGCAGACTTTCACCTTCCATTAGGGGGCAGAGGCCCTTTCTTTCCACTTTCCCTGAAAGCAGGAATGCCTGTGTGTTCAAAGTTTGCACCCAAATCCCTCAGTGACCATTAAACAGGGACTGATTGAAACACATGAATTCAATGATTAAGAGGTGTGGGCCAATATTTTTGTTCATGTAGTGCAGGGGTCTCCAAACAGTTCCACGGAGGGACGAGTGTCTGCAGGTTTTAGTTTTTTCCTGTAAATTGGTTCCAGGTTCAGACCTAAATAACCAGATGAGGGTACACCTAACCAATCAGTGACATAATTAATCAATCAGGTACAAGGTGAGAGTGAAAACCTGCAGACACTCGGCCCTCCGTGGAACGGTTTGGAGACCCCTGATGTAGTGTATTTTTCCAAAAACAATAACATTTCTCAGTTTCTTCATTTGATATGTTGTCTTGGTGCTATTGAAGATAACATTTGCAAATCATGTATTTATGTGCACGTAAATGATTTGCACATAGTTGCATTCTGTTTATATTTGCATCCTAACTTTTTTGGAATCATGGTTCTATATATCAGGACGGTAGTTTTCAATGGATATCACCTTATGATAGTTTTTCAGAAATATGAATTAACTGCAAATGAATATATTTGTAATGCTGATGTTATCTTGTTGATTCGATTATCTTATTTATGTTTCGAGAAGGCAGTACCATTTTGAAAAAAACATTTAAAGTTTTGTAATAGGGCACGGCCTAGACAAATAAAGCACGAAAAGCCACAAAAGCAAAAAAAAATTATAAATAATAATAATATGTTCTCAGGAGTTTTTCTAACATACCTTAAGTTCCCGTAACAAATGGAAAATATGAAACTCAAACTTGAGGGAAACATTACGAGTAAAATTACAAAAATGTTCTCCCTCACACCACCACTGTCAACAAAACAAAGCATCCGATACGTGAGTGGATCTTGTGGTAAGAAGTGAGAACCTTTCAGAGGCCCTGTGTGGCGGTAGCAAGCATAGCTCTTAGGAGTGTTTGAGCAGTGGGCTGGTGGGGGTCATGGTGAAAGTCGCCAGTCAGGCTATTCTCAGGAAGTCATCTTCCTCCCTCTCTACTGCTGGCACAGTGATAGAGGGAGGAAAGAGGGAAGAAGAGGGGCTGGGAAGGCGGTTGCACATTACTGGCAGTTTCCATGGTGCCGGACACAGCTGGGGAAGTTGAAGACTCTGTCACGTGCCTTGGGCACGAGGACGGCACTGTTGTTATACACCAGAACTAGAACACAGGCGAGAGGAGAGACAGAGGAGACCGTTTCTTCACTTTTCAAGAGGGGTCTATCTCTCTTTCTCCTTCTGTCACTCTCCCTGCCACTTCCTGTGGGAACTGAGCACACACACACATACACAGCTCCATGGCTCTGACTGACCACATACACTAGTGCCTTTTGGCCTGTTGTCGTTGGTCCATAGCCCTGTGGTCTGCTAATGAAGTAGCACACGTCAAGTAGCTGGAGTTTGTTTCCAGTCATTGGCTACATTCAATAAGGCAGCATACATGTGTGTTATGTTGAAAGTCTTCCTCCGCTGTTTCAGAGGACTCACGAAGAAGGATGCATAGGAAGGGGAGGTACGTACACTTTCTTTGTCGTTAATCATGAAGAGTTTAATACTCGGTGTCATGTTGCTTCTACTGCGATTAACAAATGTACAGGTTTCTGCATCATTGACCAAAAACACAGGAGAAGTAATGTAACTTTGAACAAAAAACACCACAGACAAGATTAAACGTCAGGACAGAAGCCTAGTATTCAGTGACTCATCTGAAGCCATGTGACTTGCAGCTACATCACATGTGGCCATCGGACTGCTGTGTGTCAAACAGCTGGGCTGGGCCATTGGAGTGAAAACCATGTGTGTTTCCGTGTGTGTCAGAGGCTCCCCAGAATGTGTCTGTCAGGTCAGCCTCGGTCAGGCCATGCACTTCGAAAAGGAGGTTAGACACTTTGGTGACCCTTACACTTTTCACAGTTTTATTGGAAAGTCATGATGTTGTTTGCAATTGTTTTTGTTAATTTAACTCCTTTTTTTAACCCCATTTGTCTACGCAAATATATATGTGTTCTTTTAAGACAAATGCTAAATATTTAACTGTGTACCTGTTGAAACTGCTAACTACCTTTTCTGGTGAATCCCATTTAACAGCATACATTAGTATCATACATACATTTTTAAAGATTTTAAGTATTTAACGTCTGTGTTTAAACACACCTAAATTACAATGGGCCTTAACAATTTATATAAGAAATTATATGGACTTAACCTGTGTGAAATAATAGGAGTTGACTTTATTTTTTATTTTTATAATGCCGACTGTCCACCATACAATATCAATATCTGTTTGGTTCACCCGTTAACTATTACATTTCAAACATATTCAGAATATTCAAATGCTCAAGTTAACACTGTAATTATACAGTGTGTCATGTATTAAATTCCCATCTAAGGTACCCATCCACCTTTTGGCCAACCTGCAAACCTTATGTTCAGGCATGGTGGTGGCTGCTAGATGAGAATACAAATATTCATTAACGGGAAAAGGCACTTGTAAAACACAGAAAGCAAAATCATTGCGGTATCTAGAAGTAGCAGTAGGTGGCAGAACAAATTAGCCTTCCTGTCCTTTAAAATAAGGACAACTATCAAGACAGACGTCATCAAGGCAGAGTTGTTGGGCTAAAATATAAAAACGTTATGTTAGGGTGAAAACAAAACCTTTGGATCAGAAGAGACCCATACAACCTGCAACCTGCCTCAGGGCCTGGCCAGGTGGCAACGATTGCCTCAGGGCCTGGTTGCCTCAGGGCCTGGTTGCCTCAGGGCCTGGTTGCCTCAGGGCCTGGTTGCCTCAGGGCCTGGTTGCCTCAGG
Organism: Novumbra hubbsi; assembly: GCA_016801125.1. Taxonomy (NCBI): domain Eukaryota; kingdom Metazoa; phylum Chordata; class Actinopteri; order Esociformes; family Umbridae; genus Novumbra; species Novumbra hubbsi. The sequence continues at coordinate 3,792 of JACXGK010005381.1, read as the reverse complement.
GCCTGGTTGCCTTAGGGCCTGGCCAGGTGGCCACGATTGAGTCAACCATGAATTCCACATTGTACCGTAGAATAACTCGGGGCCATCTGTCAAAGTTGAAGCTGGAATTGAACCAATCTTCCGACAGGACAACGATCCAAAACACATTTCTATTGCAAACATGTACATCGTCACAGTGCCTAGCTTGCCATGTACCACACCCACACTTTGAGGGGACAGTGTGTACTGGCACACTGAGGTTGCCAGGTTAAAACGGACCGGCTCACATTGGCACAATGTTGTGTGATTGGGTTGAGCGCCCAAGCATGTACATGTCTCTGTGCATAGCTGGAGGGGCTCAAGCTATTAAGTGATGATATAGTGGCACCCCACCCTTCCTGGGGACTACATTCAGGTGACTACCTCATGAAGCGGGTTGAGGGAATGTCAAGAGTGTGCAAAGCTATTATCAAGGCAAAGGCTGGCTACTTTGAAGAATCTAAAATATTCATGCACACAGATTTATTTAACACTTTTTTGGTCACTAAATAATTTCAAAGGTTTCATAATTTCTTGACTATTGTACAGTGTGGAAAGTAGGAAAAATAAAGAAAAACTCTTGAATGAGTAGTTGTGTTTAAACTTGACTGGTACTGTACATATTTATGGAGAATCTCTTCCCTTGCTTCAATATAACCCACTTTCATCCTTACTGCCTCAACACTAAAAGACACGGAATCATACAAATATTGCCTTACTAAAGATTACTATGGTAGTTTGATTAATAACGAATTTGTTTTATAGTATTACATTTTACTTTGAAGTATGACAACAGAGTTGTACATATCTTGACTTTTTTTTGGTAATTTCTTTATTAAAGCTGTCCGAAGGCGTATTGCAAACAAATATAAATAATCTATTGGTAAAGCTTCCAGATGACAGTTGGCCAGCTTTGTTTCTGCATAATACTGTGTTGGTTATGTGAATGAGACCATGGCAATGACTATTTCAGCCCAAAACAGACTAAGTGCTTATTCATTCCTGATTGGACAGTATTTCTCTGTATCTGTAAAATGCTCTTGTGTATATTTCAAGCCAAGACATGCAGAAAGTAGAGACATGAAGTGAACAGACAGAGCAGGGGAGAGTGTAAAGGAGACAGATGGTAACATTATTAGAAGGGCAAACAATAACCTAGGGATATAATGACTTAGGGTTGTAGTTGTTCTTGCAGAAAAGGCTTTCAGTTAGCCTTCTTGGTAGGCAATTTTATTCTATGATTTATTTGAATTCAGGAAGGTCTTGTCTCTGTGCATAACTGGAAAAAATTGTAGTGTGAGAAAGTAACTAACACAATTGGCTGCTAGTAAACATTGAGCTCAACTGAGGTAAAACATAAAAAAAAAAATAAAAAAAAAAGAAGATAATTAGCAATCTTCTCACACATTAAATAAGCAAATAACACCATCCTAGCAATCTTCTCGCTAAGGTTTAGCCTCCACGCCAATGGGCGAGCAGCTCCTACAGGTATGCTACACCAACCCGCACAGACAACAAAATTAAACTTTACTGAGGTGGCCCTATAGGTTTGCATCATAGAAACCATACATTGCATTGAACCCCAAATGTATTACACCATAATGGAAAATTGATACGAAGTTTAACTAGCTAGCTAACACGACACTTCTGACGTAAACCACTTTAGTAGCTTGATTCATTACCACAGCATTGTGGACATGTAAATGAGGAGTCACTGTTAAAAATCAGATTTGTTTCTGCAATGCTACTTCTTTTGGAATACCTAGGCAAATAATCAGTCCTAATTTGGTGCAGCCTTTCCCAATATAAATCTTATTTTCTCCCCCTGCTATCAGATTACAGTTGTCAGCATACAGGCTCCAAAGCCAAATCAAATCATAATCAAACTAAATGAGTGAACACCTTCAAAAAGCTCTCGTACTCTGGAAATTGTTCTAAAGACATTTTGAAGGCTTGGAGTCTCAACCAATCCACAGTCAAAGCCATATTGTCCAAATAAAGTCATTTATTTGGACAATATGGCTGTCCTGCCAAAAATCACTAAAAGAGCAACACATACAAACATCCTGGAGGACAACCTTAGAACCACATCTAGAAATCTGCTGGAATCTCATGCCGCCGCAACAGTCAGTGTTTATGACCATCAAATAGACCCTGGGGAAAAAAAACGTGACTCATGGCAGAGTAGCAAGGTGGAAATTGTTGCTTGCTAAGAGGAAACTGTATTCTAATTGCAAGAAAAGCTCCTGCATGAATAATGTGTAACAAGCAAGTCTACATCAGGATTGGTAAACAACTGGAAGCCCAGACAGGCAGAAATTCTCATTTTCACAGCGAAGTACATCATTTATAGTGAGAGACGCATGCAGGGCAGACTTCTCTGATATGTAATTGGATGGCACCCGCCATTACAATAAGTATTAGAGAGTATCTATACAGTATTCTCACGTGATCCTCCCAAAATAGGTTGTCCATCCACAACCCTTTTTCCAATCTTCCTCTGACCAGTGTCTCAGTTCCTTTGCCCATCTTAACCTTTTCTTTTTATTGGCCAGTCTGAAATATGGCTTTCTCTTTGCACCTCTGCCAGGCCAGCAGCCCAGAGTCACCACTCCACTTTGTAGTGTCTAGGTATTGAAAAGTCATCACATTTTACAGTTAAAATGTCCACACTGTCTTGCTACGATTCCAACCTCTAAATCCTGTGCTTTGAAAACATCTCTTAACAAAGTGAAACATTGTGAAAGAACCAAACATGCCTAACAGTCAAGAGACTTAAAGACATGCTCCACGCAGTCGATGTCAAGTTCTCCTCAAAACTCATTGGATAATAAAAAGGAGAGTTCAAGGAGAGGATAGGCCTGACCATCTCCAAAAGCCTCCAAAGGAATACCGGCGAGACTGGCCGTCCGGCGGGGCTCTTGCCAGCGGCTGCGCGAGGAAGGGCTGGTGACCCGGCCGGGCTGACATTGTCTCTCGGTGATGTCACCACTCCCCGCAGGGAGGGGAGGAGTGGGCAGAGAGTGAGAAATACCCAGATCAGCTGAAATGTGTGACAAAGGGCAAAGAGAGTGAGCGGTCGCATGTCCCAGTCGTTCCTCCGGACGGGCTCTGGATGCCCTGGGCATGTTAGGGCTTATTGTCCAAAAGACGGCTCATTTGACAATTTGCCTGTACGTCTGACCCAATCAGCTCGTAGTTATATTCAGGACATGTTCGTGCATGTCTCCTTCAAAGCCTTTGAAGGTGTCTTCTAAATGAGCAGGATGGTTCTGGGAGGTGGAGGAGATGATCTCCTTGGGTGCTGTTATAGCCATCGCAACACATAAGTTGTTTCAGGAAGTGAGTTCCCTCACTGTGAAAGAAACGGGCAGTAGTAGAACATCACCTTACTGATGGAGTTAATGACCAGGAGGATTGTTTTACAAAATATATTGATTACAGCCATTGCTGAAACAGCAGTTATAGTTAAAATGTCTCCGGAAAATGTCCCTGCTGTGGTGGGAATGTTGTTGAGCGGCTGGGGGGGGGGGGGGGGGGAATATTCCTAAAGATCTGGTGGGAGGCGTTGAGGAAAAGGCTCATGAACGTATCTACAGGACCTCCTCCTTTCACTCACTCTCTCCTCACCTTTCTTCCTATTCCCTCCTCTTCCCATCTCCTATTCCCTCCTCACCCTCCAACCTATTCCCTCCTCTACACCTCTCCTATTCCCTCCTCTTCCCATCTCCTCTCCACCTCTACCTATTCCCTCCTCTCCACCTCTCCTATTCC
>JACXGK010005380.1:8293-33473 GCA_016801125.1 Novumbra hubbsi | reverse complement strand
TCAAGCATCCTCAAAATCAGGCCATCCATTTCTGTGTCCTCAAGCATCCTCAAAATCAGGCCATCCATTTCTGTGTCCTCAAGCATCCTCAAAATCAGGCCATCCATTTCTGTGTCTTCAAGCATCCTCAAAATCAGGCCATCCATTTCTGTGTCCTCAAGCATCCTCAAAATCAGGCCATCCATTTCTGTGTCAGGCCAGCCATTTCTGTGTCCTCAAGCATCCTCACGATCAGGCCATCCATTTCTGTGTCCTCAAGCATCCTCATGATCAGGCCAACCATTTCTGTGTCCTCAACCATGCTCACAATCAGGACATCAATTTCTGTGTCCTCAAGCATCCTCACGATCAGGCCATCCATTTTGGTGTTCTCTCACACACCCGACCCCCTTCTGACCCTATCCACATTCTTCACCACGTCAGAAATGGCAGAGATACCAGGGAAGATCGAACTTTTTAAGTAATGTCATTTATGAAAGATAAAGAAATAGGTACACTTTATGTGGGCACTCAACCATCACACCTATATGAGCTTGATGGACATGGGCCTGGATTGCTGATTATGATGCATTGTTGTTACATTTGTATGTCCTTATTGTTTAACCACCCTTGAACTAAGTCTATTTTCAGGTGTTCTGTCTCTGGGCAGAGAATGCCAAATTATTTGGAGAGATATACCTTTCAACCTCATCGGTAACCGTCTTTCCACTGTGATAATAATCATGGACGGGTACAGTTATCTGGCTCTCCTGCTCTTTCACTGGGACCAGAGGAGAAAGAAGGACAATCCAACCCATTGAAGTATCAGACTGCATTGATCGATATCAGGAAGCTAGAGGTTTCTGCTGTAGAGGGTGTGTTCCAGAGGGTGTGTTCTTTGGACTGTTCATCTGAGGTATAAAACCAAGTCATTGTACAGGTCACATAAAGTATGTGTTTCTTGTCCAGAGTAAACTACAATAATGAGCCATTGAGAAGAAGCAAAGTTATGTATTGTCTTTTTCTTTAAAAAGTATGTTTTTGGTTTTAGGCATATTATAACGGAGCAACTTATACTTTTCTCAATCGTTTTGGGTTTGGGATTTTCATTCAGTGGTTGTAATTTGAGACACCCTCTGAAACATGGGATATAATTAAAGGACGTTGGTACAGTGTGAATATTTATTTGATTTAGCACTTTCTGATGCACGTGTGTGTGCGTTGACAGGGTGGGTGCAACTAAAAGTAATCTTTAGCTTTCTTGAACCCGATCTAGAAGGCGAATTGTACCCAGTTACACCACATTGTACAGTATAATCACATCCCAGCCTTCAAGCAGCCCTGTCATTACGGCCCAGAGAACTACATCTCTTTTGAAAGGCAGTGATCATGCACTGTCTCAACAAGAGTGTACTGTAAGTCAATAAATCACTGGATTCCAGTCCCCATTTCTACCATACTGGTGCTTCCTCATTGTAAATATCTTAGATAGATAACACTCTTCATGTCTTTAGAGAGTAGGGAGGATTCTTGGGATGAATGCAGTGGCAGGTCCTGGTTTGCTGTGTGTAGGGTCAGTGCCAAATGGTGAGGGCATGGATATATAATGCCGGCTGTGTGTAGGCTCAGTGCCAATTGGTGAGGGCATGGATATATAATGCTGGCTGTGTGTAGGGTCAGTGCCAAATGGTGAGGGCATGGATATATAATGCCGGCTGTGGCAAGCAGGACTAAAGTACAATGTTTCCGAGAATATAACTGTCGGTTGATGGCTTAAACAATTACTAGCCAACTGGGGATTCTGATTTAAACATTTCTGGAGAAATATGACAGAGATGTCTCGCCTAACCAAGAGTAAAAAAACATGAATCTATCGATCCCTTGGTTGCTACGGTTGTCTTGTTATGAAGCTACAGCTATAGGACATTATCTCAGTGGTGGCTAGCAATGACAACAAAGTTATATGTAACGATGTCCAACATCGTTGGACACAGCACTTAGCTGTGATATATTATCAATACATCACAAATTACTTATTACACTTTTAAATCGGCACCAATAGTGTTCCTCATACCACGGCTATCAGACACCATGCAGGATTCAAACCTGGGTTTTAGGAAAATATAAATCCCTGATAGGTGGGCCACCACTGGAAGAATAGTGCTAAGAGCTAAGACCTCCAATTTGGCATGCATATTAATGAGCACCTGAACTGTAGGAGTTAATGACTGATGTTAAGGGAAAGGATATATAAGGGGATGTCACACAGTGATGATGCTGCCTTGTTCGTCACTTATGAGGGGTCACGCACCCTCTCCTATTCATAAGTTGCACTTTTGGCCTCCCTTAATAAGGTAGGGATGACTAAGGGATGCACTCTCCCTCAGTGTATGAAGAGGTGAGGCCTTTAGTCTTCCTTGTCTTGTTATTCATATCACACTCTGTCTTAACGGGCATTGGTTTCAGGCAGAAAGAGAATCAATCGCCCCAAGTGGTGAGGTGTGTAGACAAGCACCACAATTTGTATCGGAATGTAGCCATGTGCTTCATGCCACGTTTTACTCAACTGGCATTTGCATTTTGCTAAGTCACGAGGTACGAGGTAACATTTTAATTGGATAGATATTCCATCTGGGTTTCACTGTCTGAATACAGCCCAATCAGGTCTATCGCACACCAGCTACTTTATGTTTAAAATGGAAGTCCTTGTAGTCAAGACCTGGGAACTCTTTTTGTAGACAAAGCCATCATCGGCCGAGGACGTCATGGTTGTGCCCAGCGGCTGCTCAGTACAAAAACATGACGTTACACCTTCAGTCATATACATTAACAAACTCTTTCATCTTAGAGTAAATCAGTGTTGACACCTTTTGCATTTCTTATCATTACACTTTAATGGGACCACGTCTCGTTCAGGACGTTTTCAGGGGTATTTTGGGCAAATTTCCATCCAGTCGTCATCGGCCTTTGGACGATGTTTACAACCGTGCCGAGAGGGTGTAAGAGCTGTTGAGTGGCTTCAGAGAGGCCGTAAAAGGCCTGAGGCAACCATTTAAAGCAATGCTAACAGCCTTGTCCGGCCAGGTGTTTGCGTTGCTATGGCACTTTGTTTTAACTGTCCTTAGCTACGAAAGTGAAGAGAAACCATGGTATATCTAAAGTATTTAATGTACGGACTGACTCACTAAGTGTTGCAAATATGAACACAGTGTCTCACAACGCTCCTACAGTGCATCTTCATGTTGTTTTCATGCCACTTGGAAAATATATCAACGAGAGACATGTTGTACAATATTAAAACAGCTATTCCTGGAAGAAGGTCACAGATCCATCCAGTCGTGCTGCAGTTTCTGCTGCAGTTGCTAATTGACCAAAGACTTGTGGGTAATCACTGAACTACTTGAAGCCAATCTTATTCTCAACAAGTCATTTCTAGTTAGCATGGACAAGCAATTAAGGATAATAAGCTCATTTGAGATTTAACTGTCCTGATCCTTCCTCATCTCAAACGGCCATGACCTTATTACCATTCCAGAATTGAAGAGGATCACTGCTTTTTAAACAGTCATTGTTACAAGCCTCTGTTTGGAGCAGATGCACACATCACCACAAAATTAAGAAAAAATGGGAAAATTACTTAAAGTGGATTGTGCATATGTGATTAACAATAAATTCCCCATGTTAGCATGTCAAACTGGTAAAAAAAGGTTGTAAACATTTAGCATACATTGAAAAAGCCTGACAAATTAAACACATACATGATTAAAACTGGCATTTATTGTTTGGGTGGCCATGAAGCCTGAAACCAGAAACATTAAATTATGAGATCAGTATTTTCAGCAAACCTGGATGTGGGAACCCCCGCTGAGATATTGGTTTTACGCTTGCTAGTGCTACATTGGGTTAGTGGGTTTTAAACAGTACTCATTACTCTACATTGTTAGCATAACACAATATATATTGTAAAACGTACTAGCCTACTTGACAATAAAAGTGTTAAGAAATACCACTGCGGGTTATTTTCTCTTCATACTGGTTTGAAATTACATAGGCTTTATATCTCACCACACTCATTTGACAACATCCTTACACAAAGAGTGTAATGTTATCGTAGAGCAAGTTTTGAACAAGGGAACAGAGAGAATAACACAGAAACATTAGAGGACAGTCTGGAGGACACAGTGCTGAGAAAGAACCAAAAGAATTTGTCTATTTCCCAGGATCAGGTGTCCTCTGCCCCACCTGAATTGCAGTTTAAAACAATGGCAAAACTTGTGCTTATTTCTCCCCATTGAAAATCTCCAGAACTTCATTCAGATCATCTGTTTACAGTAACACTGGTTTGCTTGGCTGAGTAATAACAGGCTAGTGATTCTTCCCCTCAGTGGAGGTGGTAAAATCTGGTAACCAGGTGTGAATTTAAGCCGCCCCAGGGATCAGAGACAAAAATAAAATAGAATTTTGCTCCACTCTAGAAGTGTGAGTTGATACTGGGATTTTGTTTTCTGTCATTGATTATATCCAGCAAACTAAGTCAGTATGATGGAACTAGGCAACTGATTAACGATTACTCAAAGCTGTTAAACAAGGATCGGTTTCCCAAACGCATTTTAAGATTAAGTTCATCATTATAATAAAGCTAGCTTTAAGGTGTTTTTAAAAAAACAAAACATTACGGATCAATCAAACTAACTTTTAGACATTCTGGTCATGGTAGTGGATTTAAATCTTAAACCGTGCTTCGTGAATAAGGCCTGGCTGTGAGCAGCGACAGCTCGGTTGACCGCAGCAATATATCAACATGCAGGAGCTGTATCTTAATTTGATCATCCTGTTGAGTTATTAAAATGGCTTCTACCATTTCTAAATTCCAATGTTAAATATCAGCATGGGCTCCAGATTGTCAAGAGTGATCCAAGTACAGTAGAAGTTTGAATCCTGGTTTTGGCAGGCCGACTGTGCCTGGGAGTCCTGCAGAGGGCGGTGCAAACTGGCTTAGCGTCGCCGGGAGTGTGGGGGCGTGTGTGACACCGGGGTGCCTTTGACTCCTTGCTCTCTAGCAGCTCCTTTTGCCGGATAAGGCACCTGCAAGCTCAGTTGTAGTTGATGACTGGATAATGAGCTCTTCTCAGCTGCATTTGCACTGACAGAAACCTCCAGGTTGAGCTGAGGTGAGAAGTGGAGCAGCTTGGGCAAGACGTACATCGGCCGCTTAGGTCTACAAAAAAATTCCATATGATCCACAGAGCAATATACATTTCCGGTTGCTGTAGGATTACATTTCTGTGGTGTGAAACGGTGTCAAATTAAAACACAGCATCTGTGGCATCATCTGCCAGACACACACCCAGCCCGCTACACTTAACCGCTCTTCTCATCATAACATGCACATTGTCAGATTGTCAGTATATCACTGCAGACATGAACACACCGCTGCATCAGGCCATACGAGGACAACCACAGCATGCAGAGCACTCAAAGCCACACATACACACTCCCTGATTAAATATGTGTCTGCCTTTCTGATGAACTGGGATCATTTAGACTAATGCGAAGCAGCATAGCTAAACCTAATACAATTTTCGGTTAAATTAATGATATGCTCTTATGAAGTGTTAATAATGGCCTATTTGATTGTTTTCGTGATAAAAAGGAAATATTAGCGTATGTCTATAATGTAGTGTACTTATCGCCACCCATTTGTTTTGCTCCATAATAGTAGGCTGTAAACTGAAAAAGCGTAAATCTAATGTTTTCACATGACAGGTTTGCGCTATACAAGTCCACCATAACCAAAAGCTATTAACTGAGCTAGGATCAAACCTCGAACGCTACTGCGTCTTTAAAAAGAGAAACAAGGCGGGGATTCACAAGTTAGTATAGAAAGTGGGGGCGGTACCATCATAAATATGAATCAAGTGATTTGTTCCTTAGAGACAGAGCGCAGCTGGATGACACTGATTTGATTGAACTTGAGGAGCACGCCTGGCATTATAGCGCATATGAAATCTAAAATTGGGCATTCATAAGCGCAAAAAAATACTGAATCGGGGGATGCATATTAACATTTTAGTTGTATAGGAGACAGCGCAAAGCAGTATAGCCTAAAACAGCTGCTGCCACCGGTTTTTAACATTTTAAACAACCACATTTGTATTGATTTGTAAAAGAAAATAATTTAATCAAAGAAGTAATTATATTAATTGCACTTATGGACACCATTCTGGACAATTTCGCCCCGGAAAAACTTTTCCCCAGTGCCAACCTGTTGGACCTTGAAGATTTGAACGAAGGGGATTTTCTGAACAATGTGGTATGTGCCTATTGTTAATTTGTAATCTAAAGATTTTGAACAATATTTGTAATCGCACAAATGTTAGTGCTTGACAGTGAACTGTAACTGCAGGATGAATCGTGTGTTTGACAATGAAGTATAACTGCAGGATGAATCGTGTGTTGCTGTTTTGTTCTGAATTGTATCAATTGTTAGGATCTATACGCCTACAGTGATGTGTGTATTTATTATGCCATAATAACCTTTATGATATGACGGATGAAGCTGTGTGTACAGGCGCACTTCGAATGTGCTATGCACGTCAGAGAAAGGTTCCGGGTTCGTCACATGCATGTTTCAAACGATTACGAAAGATAAACAGTCGTCATTAATGCAACTCCTGTTTAATTTGCTCAGCTGTGTAATTCAGCAACTTCTCTTTCCCTATCCTGCCGGACCTGAAGTGGGCGTGTTAGGTGGAGTTGATCCTGCTCACGCATCCGGCTCAACCGCGTTTGTAAAGACTGTTGTGACAGATGTGAAAAAGATCACACTTGAATGATGGTTCTCAGTGATGGCTCCAAATCAAGCTCATTCTAATCAAACTAATTTGCCGCTGTTGGTTACGTGCAGAGATTCAGCACATTACTCACATGAATCAAAATAAACATGTAGAAAATAAACAGACTTAACCATGTGTCTGCATAGAGATTACGGGTGAATAATTGGTACTGGTTCAGTGTGGGTAGAACTGTACTAACAGGGTGTTATTAGTGTAGTGAGCAATCTGGAAAGTATTCTAATACGTTTTGTAGCTATGTTCAATTATGATATTTTCTTTTGAAGAGCTTGTCTCTATTTTTTCTGTACTTCTCAGTTGGCCGAACCCTAAGCCTAAACTTAACCCTAACTCAAATCTTAACCCTAACCCTAATCTTAACCCAAAACCTGTTGGACATATAGGGCCGATTTTGCGGACACAGATTAAGCCTATTCTTGGAATAAAAAAATGTAAATCAAGCTCAAAGAAGTACATTGAGTTAGGTTTTTCCCAATCAATATAGGTGGGACTGGCCCATTGAGGTGTCATTAAAATGTCTCATTAAGACGCATGGGAAATCATATGACACAAAGGCTATTCAAATTGAACCAGAGCATCAGCTCAGCTGGCCCAGCACATAAGCCACTTGAGGATGAGCGTCCTCTCAATGGGGATTTGATACAGATTTATAATGGACCCAGATGTCCCTCCACATACACCCAGCTGCTGGGGCTGCGTTGAGCAGGCCTGGCCCTCTGCCCTCAATGGCTGCATTGGTGGTGGAGTCTTTCTAAGGCCCAGGGAGGAGAGGACCGATCTGTCTTTAGCACAAATCAATTCCACGTCTTGCCACTGACTGCCGCCTCAGTGTGTGAGAGTGAATGAGAGTCAGTGTGTGTGTGTGTGCGACCCTCACCAGACAGCCAATGCTTCCCCCTGCCCAGCCCACTGTGGAAGCCCCTTTTTGGGCAGGAGCATTGAGCCTTGGGACCCTTCAGTGAAAGAACCCGTTTGTGCTCCGTTCAGAAGAAGGCCGGTTGTAATTTCAGAAGGACACACTGACAGCCTTCGGAGGGAGGGCTGGGGATAAGCAAGTAATAGGCAGTGTATGTTTAGCCAACTATTATGGGGGGGGGGGGTCATTTAAGGATTTCAACTGTTTGGGTTTTCTGTGCGCTACGTTTTTATTTATAGCTCCGATTTGGAATTCCACGGCTGCCTTTGGGTTTTTCAATGCTGCCTTTGATGAACTTCTCTTGCTAAGCACTTAAACACCGTTTATTTCAGGTAATTGCATGGGTGGGTTAACTAGATAAGTAGGCCATTGTGTAGCTGTTGAGATCAGAACGCGTGGCCACAATGCCTACAGTATTATTTCTTCATTCGGCGCAGGATGCCTTCTTTTAACGAATGTGTGCGATCACCCTGATAGGACTTTCAGCAATGTGCCCCAGGGTCGCTACTTAGGCAGGGATTACTGGGTTTCTAATGGGTTTGGCACATTACCTTCGTATCAGGCTGTTCTGGTAAATCTACTTTGTTCAAATCAGACCAGTTTCCGTCCCCTAGTTCATCAGTGGGCTGTAGTTGACTGAGGATGTGCACCATCATCCGAGTAGTTGTGCCCAGTTGAATCGCACCTGCATGGGCCTCATTGTAAGTTTGCATGTGTCTGGGAGCAGGATGAGCCCAGCTGGAGGGTGACCGGCCAACACACCTGGGTCTCAGACAAGCCTGCAGCTGGTTCTGCTCACAGGTGATGGAGCACGACTGGGCATGCCAAAAAACCTCCAGCAAGTCAGGGCCTTGCAGTCAAGACAATCATGACGGGGAGGTGGAGTGGGGAGGTGGGAGCGGGGGAGGGAAAGGAGCTGGTTAGACTTTACTTGCATGGTCTGCTGATGCTCTACAGATGGTCTTACTATCAACAAACCGACTGTTGATAAGCAACTGCCTGCTACAGTTACAATTAGTGTTACTGTTTGGTTTAGAAGAAAGGGTGGGGATAAGGGTTTGGGTCGGGTTTTGGTAATGGTTAGTTTTTGTGTCGGATAGTGTTAAGGATCGGGTTACGGTAGTGGTTGGTACTAGTTGTAGAGCATGTGGATGGGCTATCAAAATAGAAAATGTCAAAGGACCTTCTAGAAAAGGGTAAAGAGACCAGCTAGCTACATTCCTTCCCACTATCATCCTATGGACTCATTGCTCTGAGCATTTTAGTGCTGTTTTTGGACCAGGTCCAATACTGACAGCTAAGGCAAAGTTAGGTAATACTTTAGAATTGATGCATGCATGTAAAAAATCCAGACAGATACTAGTCTAGCAAAAATGGCCTGTGATTGTCTTAGTTTTCTTTTAGAAGGGTGTACACTTTTGGTATGCTATGGCTATAATGATGATTGCCATCACTGAGAGAAGATCATCTCTTCTGAACAATATGTAACGCGTCATATGTAATTTGTAATTTCATGTGTATTGCTTATGGTAAAGGAATGACACCTAACAAAACATATTATCCTAAGTGGAATCTCAGACTGACATGTACTAACACCTAGCCCTGAAACCATGTTGGATTGGGGACAGCTAAATCTTTGTGTCATTTCCTGGTTGACAAAACACACAGTTCACAGTTCTCAATTTCTGTTCAAGTAAGAAAACAAGATTGAGAAGTGTGCCTATTATATCTCTAAAATATAAAGCATACATTGTTACAGTTACTGTACGTTCAATTTAGTTTTAGAAAGGATGTTCGTTGGTTTCTCTTTGGTTTCTCTTGTAACTTTCTACACATTGAGAAACAAAATATCCTCTGGATGTGCATTATTAATGAGATTATAACTTGTTGGGGAGAGTTAGTTTGAATAGGAAATGTTGGCTCTGCTATTTTACCCAACTTCCACATGGAGAGAGAGTTCTCCATGTGGAAGTCTTAGTCATAGCCTTAACCTATTGTGACCCTTGACTGCTAGTAGATCTTCATGGAAATTTGCTGTCAAGGCTCTTCTGGCTAATATTCTGTGATATTACATTGGACGAATTGATGCATGAAGATTCTAAGAGAGGCTTTAGAAATGTCCTGTCCACCCTACAAGGATTTCTCTGGCTTTGTGGACTATGACATTTGCAGTTGTGTGAAAAGTATCCAAATATCACACTTGAGAAAAAGTAAACATGAAAAAACAAGTAGTGAAAACAAAAGTACAACAGGTTTCAGTTTATTGAGGCTTTCGTGCACCTTGGGATGTATGTTAGGGTGGTCCAGCGGTCAATGCTTCCTCCGGGTACTGCTGCCGTGTGGTTTTAGATCAACCCCAATGCTACTTCCTACAGTACCTCTCATTTATGTCCCCACTTGTCAAATCACTTCATTAAATCAGAGAAATCATCAGAATCGCAATACGTACGTATCGTGGCAACATCACAAGTGTTGTGTCCCTATTCAATTACCAGCTCTAACATGCATCCTAAAGGGCATCTGCCCTGGAAGCCACAATGAACTGAAACGTGACACACATGTCATTAGAAAAGGTTAAACATTTAATATGCTATTATCAGTCCTTCAGGTGTGTTTCAGAGGTGAATAGTAAAGGTGTGGTGACTTCCACACCCTGGTAATACGCTCTGACCTGCGATGGCTGCAGGCTCTGAACTATTTAGACAGCTTCTATGTTATATGCTGTCCGACCAGTTAGTGTCTCCATATTCTCCTTATTAAATGTTAAAAAAATATTAGATCACTTTAGGACCCGGTATTCATTTTAAATACATTAATTGATGGAGATTTTGCTGTTTTTAAGGGCTTCTCCAAAATAATATATTAAATGAGTCTTTTAAGTTATAGAGCTTTTACAAAGTTGAACTGGATCTGGTTCTACTGAGCCTGTTGTGTTTATTTTACATTCCTTGTGTACTCATTTCTGCTTGGTTCATTTTCCTTTCCTCACATCCTTGAAGGTATCACCGTGTTTACCATCATGTAATAGGAGGACACCTCACATTGTAGTTAAGGTACCCACCCATCATCTAACAGAGTAATCTATCGGTATCACATTGTATCAATGTGTCGCAGGTTGTTCTCACAGGGGTGTGAAACTCTATGTCACTGTACAATTTTTGAACAACCTTGTCGTTTCCTGCTAGCCTTAAGATACAAAATGTTTAAGTTGTGTCTATGGTCCAGTGACAAGAAGATAGTAATGATAGATGTTTGTTGTTGTATTTAGGCTGTTGGGCAGTTTTCTCAGTCTGTAAATCAATTCTGTGTTGAAGTCTCTGGCAACCAGCTCTGTAAATGAAATGGCAGAAACAAAACCAGATTTAATCTGGAACACATTGTTAGGAAAGCTTTCAGGGATAGATTTCAGGGAGAGGTTTGCTGGAGCCACTGCAGTGACTGTGCTAGGCTTGCCCTTTAATATCTACCTGCATATCTATATAGATCTTGATGAAGCAGTTGAACTGGATGTACGTCACAAAACCTGCCTGAAAGTCTACATTCCACAGTGGCCAAATTAAATTTGCTAGCTATAAGGTTGGTCGGGTTTATGACTTATGATGACAAGGATAAGAGTAAACAGGGAGGGTAGTTATTTCTTTGAAATGACTGTTGTACGTATTTCAATGGGATCCAAATTTAGCACCTGTGTCCTGACTCCTTGACAATTCAATTTTCCTGCTGTTTCCTTCAGACTGAGTCAACTTGGTGAACCGGTTAACCTTCTCTGGAACAAGGCTTCCACATGATGAGTGAAGAAACACTTTATTTAACAATAATTTATTTATTTATTTTATTTATAGAAACTTTTTTATTTACCCCAGATTTCAGAAAAGTGATGGTATAGTGTAGTATTTATAAAGTATTAAGTACACTACAGTACATTATTAACTACAGGAAGCACAATAGACAGTGATCATTTGTCATTGCTACGAGTGGGAGTTGATGGGAAATGCTGAAACCAAATAACAGGCTACAGTACCAAGCTGAAGCCAGAAAGTTGGGCACAAAAAGTCAGAGAGCAGATGGTGAATATTGAGAAGCCCTCTTGGTTGGACACCTATGCCACAGCAAACTCCGGCCCCTAAGGACCCTGGGGCTTCAGAGAAAAGGTGTTCCCCTCAACAATCATCTTCTATGAACTGCCTCTAATCTGTCGCAGACTCCGAATGGATCCAAAATGTCCACTTAAAGGTCAGGAAAGCAGTCCGTGTGACACACAGAAGCCTGTCTCCAGTGGTTGCGGTTTTCAAAACCCCTCTGCTCGCTAAAGAAAGCTTCTGCACTGGAATTAGTAAACCAGGCCTTTCCACTCAGGGAAAGTGGGGGATGGGAAGTTTATAAGGCTATACTTTAGGGTGCGTGCTCGCTACTCACGCAGAGGGGAATTCAGGCCACAGACTATCCTAACCTCAACACTAGATGAATAAATTAAGTTTTGCTGTCCAAGGCGGCAGGAGTCGGAGATGGTCAAGTCTGATTGATTTCAAAGTGTTTCTAAATGCCAGTTATCAGAAGAATGTACGGTACATCAAGCCACACGTTGCTCATAATGAAAAGTGGCCCGGTCTAATACATGCTGTGCGTGATATTATAACGACTAATACACATGTACTTCAGTTGAACAACGTCAACGTAATACTCATGTCAATCGAAGCACCACTTCCAAATATCTTCTTCGGACAACAGCGAGTGGATGATGCTCAGGGGATGTAGGTTAAAGCCAAAAGGACCCCGCCCTTTTATCCTAGGGGCTGCAGGTGTTTGCTCTTTAGAGGTATGCATGTAAGGTGGAAAAGGAAAAGCACCAGACTCTTATCGGGATCATACTTTACAATATGGTCCAGTTTGATTGCCAGTGTCAAAGGCTGTGGGACGTGACCAGACCACTGAAGCAGCAGGAGTGTTTGGACGCGGGAGTTCCGAAAGGACAGCATGTTTGCATTGAAGCGGTTTATAATGGAGGTCAGATCAGCTCAAGCTGTCAAAAATGTCATATATCACAACTGATATGATCGCATATTCCTTATGCTTGGAATTTCTTCCCCTCTTGTACTAGCTGGTTAAAACTGGATATAGTCCAGATCAACAGTCCTGATGTCATATTTTGTCTTGATTATCAGTTTTTATCCGCATCCCTAATCAACATTTGTCGACCCCTGAACAAGTAACTTTTGTTATGAGAAGATCAATTTATTTTCCCTCTCAGGAATAAGGGCAAATATTCACAGAGTAGGCCCTTTTGAACTGCATAACAGTCATTCCTGCAGATCTGAGAGTCTAGCAGCTTTCTTGGCTTTGGTCCCTGGCCTTAACCGTTATTGGCCGATTTTATTTTTCCTTTTACAAACTCACATATTCTCCCTCTGCTGAACAGCTCCACGCGAACCTTGCACTCCAGTGTCCCCTTGCAAGTGCCTGGCTAATTTGCATACCTCACTCTGATTGGTCACAGAGCTGGGGGATTTTTTTGAATAACCAAAAGGAATGCTGAGAAGCACATTGATATTACTATAAGCTGCATCATTCACTGTCTATGGCTTCAACACAGCCCAACTGTTAGGCATTATTTTCAGTAAATGTGATTCTGTCTGCCAGGAGGGCATTACTGGATCTTATTGTGTCTCGCTAGCACATCTCATTTTACAACCCTAACAAGAAGGCAAGCCTACTTTGCCTATTTACTGTTTGTCAGAATGTTGCAGATATAAATGATGACATTTCCCCTCTTCTGAACCACCCTGATGCCAAACAAAATGCAGTGCCATCACATTTAGATCACTATTGCCAAGATGTTTTTTTGTGTCTGCAAGTCTGTAACAACATAGGTTTTTTTCAGTATTCGGCAACTGTTTGCTTTAAAGGGCAAGGCATATATGCAAAGACAACACGAGTGATTGATCAGGTACTGACGTAAAGTGCTGGGGAGTTGAGTTGCTGGAGCATATTTGATCACTTTGGTTCCCTATAGTCATTTTCGGAACATGTCCATCTCTCTCAGCAACTGAGTTTTAATGAGAGGGCTTGCAGAATGACTAGCACCCAGCAGCCCCTCCCCCTCTGCGGAACTTCCTGTTTGTCCAGACCCGAACCATCTGCCCCAGCTGGAGAGATGGGCCGACGAGGGCTGGTGGAACATCTGGAGCAGCAGAACCTGTCTTTTCTCCACCCCCAGACAAAGAACATACAGCTCCCCCAAGGTGCTTAACTTTGTTACTCTTCTATCCCCTTCTGACAGACCTCTGTAATTATTGTCTACCATCGCCACCACTAAAATGACAGATGAGAGAAGATCTTAAGTGCCAGAACTATAATGAATTCTCATTACCTGTTTGCTGTTTAAAGAACAAGATTTCTCTGTCTCATTCTGAAAATCCAAATATTTCCTAAATCATTTTGCATTCAAGTGCTGCCCTGGTCGGACTTCAAAGCCGACTGTCTGGTCTAGCCTCAACATAATCACTATAGAGAACATGTTGCGGGTGAGGCAACTCCCAAAAAGACTCTGATCCTGTCGGCTTTCCTGCTTACATTTCCAGTAGGTTTATGCGCAAACAATCGTCATAGTGACCCAAGCGAGAAAAAGAAATGTGAGGTTATTCTCTACTCTTGTCCCAAATATGACCTGAATTCAATACTCGGGTCTCTTTCAAAGCATATGCAAGGGAGCAGGAGGCCCCTCTGTCTTCCTCTTAAAATTCCACATCTTGGCCTCTGGGATGCTGAGGAGAAGGCCATGTGTGGATCTTTAGAGGGCTTGCATCAGCAAGG
Source organism: Novumbra hubbsi (assembly GCA_016801125.1). NCBI lineage: Eukaryota > Metazoa > Chordata > Actinopteri > Esociformes > Umbridae > Novumbra > Novumbra hubbsi. The sequence continues at coordinate 18,914 of JACXGK010005380.1, read as the reverse complement.
GTTGCATAACCACTACCACTGGAAGACTCTTGGCCGGTCTACTTTTAGGATCATGCTCTGAACAGATTTTGTGTGACTTAACGATGAAGTTTCTCATTTATGTGTGTAGCTTTTTTTTTCTTCTTTTCAACCAGCTGGTTTTTGAAGTTTGACTTTATAGTCATGCAGCTGACTTATCCGGAGCGGCCTGAATACATAACTGATACGTCGAGTTATTTCGGTGTCCAGACATTTTCAAATTGGAATTCTCTCTGAATCAAATGTAAAATGTTCATGGGGAGTGTTCAAGCGAATAAAGATATAGTCTGCAACAAACCCAAACATACCTGTGTACCGATTTCCAACCATAACAACAACCTAGTGGTTCTTGGCTTTGGCAGTGAGGCGTATCACTCAGTTAAGTCTGGATTATCTGGGTCCACAAGCACATCCGCCACAAACAGTGCACAACAGGAACCTCCTGCCGTAGATTAAAGGGTCTGGGTGGGACTGTTTATCCTGGTGAGCACTCATCCAAAGTGGTTAGTGAGCTTGCTGACGACAAACGGTGTTGCGTCAATAAATAAGCCGGATCACCAACCATGGAGCATACACTGCTCTTGTTATCAGCTCTGTTTAACGGCGTTATCCGGTTAAGCTTTGTGGACATAGATAATGCAGTAGCAAGCTATGGAGAGCAAGCCTTTTTATAGATTCGTAGGCACTTGATCTAAATCCTTGATGAAAACCTGGGAAGTAGGCCAAATTCTTTTTTATTTACATTTTATTCAACTCTCCACTACCAAGATGATCAGATCTTCTAGATCGCCCCCCAAAAATAAAAACCTCCCAAAAGATTCTTCCGATGTTAGGCCTAAATAGGATCAGTTAATGTTGGATGATTTTTGTCCAGGTGATGAGACTCCTTCTGAGAGAAAGAAAGACAGGGGAGCTTGATCTGTATTGGTGCTCCGGTCACAAAATGCATCGTGTTTAGGTTGTGTGACCCAGCCGGTGGAGCGGAGCAGGGATGCCTGGGTGAGGTGGGTGGCCCTCGGGGGCATTCTGTTGGACAGCTGCATGGCTCTCGTGCTCCGTAATAGTACAGCAAACAAACTGTCCCACAACTCGATGTGCTGTGAACAGTTGCACCTGCCTCAGTTTCACCTTTGGAACAAAGATCTGACTGATTTCAGTTCTGGAATTCTGTTTGTGATTGTCAAATGAACTTAAAGGCTATACTCCGAAGCATGTATGCGTGTGAAACATTGGTGTTATTGAAGATGTATAAAGTGACAGACCTCTCTGGGTTTTCAACATATTGCATCACGTCTTCAATAGAAATCCTGAAGCATTTCTGACTCTGGATTCACTAATGCGTTCTTTGGATTTACTATGGAGTGCTATGGGTGTCACTGGGGTTTCTATTAAATAGCTGTAGTGAAAGGCATTTTAGAACCCCAAAATTGTCCTGAAATGATTCCTTTGAGTCCTTTATGTTTCTTTTACTTAAAACAAATGTTTTTATTTTTATAAAAGCTGTAGCTATTTTAAACCTTGTCTTGATTTCCCCTTTGAATGTTGATATAGACTCTTTAAAGCACAGCTTTTACACATCTGGAAAAATGAGTGGAGCCTGATGGGCAGTTCTGTAGTTTTTATTTGTATTTATTGCAGCCAGTCATGTTGGTCATCCAGTCTGACATCACAGGCTATTAGTGGTGTGTGTTGGGATTCATTAGGCATCGCAGGTTTGAGAGGAGGCGGAGTGCAGTGAAAGTCAATGTAAACTGGTCTGTTACGTGGAATACCAAGCACCAGACTGTGTCCCTAGGGGTTAATTGAGCAGATCTGATTCTGCACATCAGCCGTGACTCACAGTCTGCCCGCTGAACTAAAGTAGTGGAAAAACTGAAGCATACACTCATGGCCTAATGCATATAACCCAAGGACTCCATGTGTGAAATGATATGACTCATTATTCCAAGAGCAGATGCACATTTTGTAAATCTTAAGTACGGGATTTGATTACATGCTTTTCCAATTTGGCAGTCAGATGGAAATTGTTTGTTTGTGATTTTGTTTCTCGCAGCACTTCTCGGAACAGATGGAGGACTTCTCCAACGAACTGTTCAGCAGCTTCTTTGATGACCACCTCTTGGTGGACAGGAACCCGCTGCTGGACATGGAGATGGACCCCCCCAACCCCGACATTCAGACTGAACACAGCTACTCCCTGAGCGGTGACTCCGCGCCTCAGAGCCCCTCCATGTCAATCAAAATGGACGAGGAAGCAGGTCGGGAACGCTTCGTTTTTTCCCCTCTTTGTTCCTTGTTTATTATAGAATGAATCTGTGTCATTATCCAGATGCCAGTTATTTTATTGATAGAGTATTTTCACCACAATTAACAAGAATAAAGGAACCGCGCAATGCTTGGGCTAAATATTACCTCAGGACCAAGTCCAACAGAACTTGCAACAAGACTGCTAATCATTTTAAGTTAGATAAATCTCGTAAGTCTTCAATAGTTTCTGAAAAACGTTACGTCACATCCATTTCCTCCGATATCGGTGCTCTCCGCTCCTACCCTATCTCCTGGTGATCCCGTGCCGCACAGAGAACCCATCCGAGAGGCTGAGATCACACAGCGCACTCCCAGCCAAGCCCTGCCCACCCCGGAGAAATCAAGGAATCAAGTCAGGGGATTCCAGGCAGTCAGCCAACAGACACACAGACATGTGCTCTCTCTCTCTCGCTCTCTCTCTCATTCTCTCTTACACACACACATAAGCACACACACACACATATACACACACACACACACACATGCTCTGACAAGCCATGTGGTTCCTGCTGTCCTTGCAATGACTCTTAAGACACAAATGTTTCTCTTTTTTCTTTTGCTCGTGCTTCGGGCCAAGGAGAGAAGAGCCGTAAATAAAAAGGATCCACTTCCAGCTGTACAGACAGAGATATGAAAATAAGCCTATAGGAAGGTTCTGGGGGTTCAGTGCCTTTGGCTCTCGAGACGGGTTGAGTCACATAAAGTATGACTTAAGACTTGGGCTAGACTGAATGCATGACCTTGGACTCAACAGGGTGTTAAACCACAGTCGACCACATGGAACATTAAACCGTTGGCCCCAAAGATTATACAGGGATCCCCAATAAAATGTGTGGAATCATGGACACGATCCACAATTGGATGGAATATGATGAAATGTTAATGTGCTCATGGCCGCACGCTCATTCTTTCCTATCAGTGTTAATCTATCGTGATCGTAACTTGCGGCATACAAGGTCTTTGTGCAAGCTTGCTGGTCTTCCCGAATGTGGGAGAGGCAGCGCTGTTCCCAAACTAAGCCCCTCTCGGTTGCCCCGAACACTGTATAAAGCCCATTGTTAAAAAAAAGATTGGCTGTTAAACCGGGCTCTCCAGCTGCTTCACTGCTCCCCTCCGACGTGCTATGTTTTGGAGATCAAACTGCCACCGCCCCTTTATTTGCCTGACTAATGAGCTCCCGTCCTCACTCCGAGACGCTGAGAGACGGGAGTCCCACAAACTGTAGTGGCCTGCATGTAAACTTCAAAGGCGACCCTGATGTTCCCTCAGGGCCCCGACGCACAGCCTGATGGGTACATCCAGGCTCTATCGGATGTAATATCTAATCTCGACATTGTACATAAAACGATAGCTGTGCTCAGCTGGACATTATTCATGACTGTCCATCCCGTACCATGACGTTCAATTTATTCCAGTTTATTACGTGTTTTGTGTTGCTTCACCGATGGACTGTACCCAGTGAAAAACCAAGGTTTTATCATAGCATGGCAAGTCATGAATCTTGGATGGAGAATCCCAAGTTGGTTTTACTGTAACACGTGTTATGTTATCATGTAGAATAACAGGAATTTGGCAAAAACCTTTTTTATTTTGGAAATCAGTTCGTATGTCTTTCCCAGAAATACGATAGGAACATTAAGCAATTGTCTTAATGTAATCCAATTTGAAAATGCTTCTTTTTAAATGCAACCTCTTTCGTGGCGTATAAATCTTGAAGACCCCTGACCATCCGCGCCGCCAAAATGACCCCTGAGGCTGCATACAGTCGACTTCCCCTCCATTTAGGACCTTGCAACGGTTTTCAACACAGCACACTTTGCTGAGTGGATTGAAGATCTTGACGCCACTTCGGGATTCCCCCGTGGGGTAAAGTCTGGACATAAAACCCCAGTAGGGGAGGGATTTACGCCCTGCCCATAATCAGGCTCCCACTGCTCGCTTTCCCCTTGTCGCCATGGGATGCTCGCCCACACCCCAACCTGTCTTCTGTTAAGGAGGACAACTTGAAAGCCTGCCTACTACCTTTTTATAAGCCTGCTTAATGTTTTATCGATCCAATTGGGGTGCCAGCAAACAAATGAGGGGAAAAAGCAGGCCGCTAACGAGGACCCCTGCTTGAGAGTACTTTTGCTACAGACTTTGAAACTACGGGACGGCCCCTCTTCAGTCAAGGCTTTGTACTCGCTGCCCACGTTCTCACTGTATGCCATCTTCAGTTTGGTTATTAACAGAGGAGGAAACTCATTCTGGAGGCAGGGTCGTCTAGGTTTTAAGCTCTTCGGCTTTTCACAATCAGCTGCTCCCGGTTGCCCCCGGGTGTTATTAGCGGTCCGTTCTATAGATGTGCGTCACACCAGTGGCTTTCATGTACACTTCTGGTGGTTTCCTTTCCGAAGACAGATGGGGCTTATTGGTTTAAACCAACGGTCGTGTGAAATGATAACGTACGTATTGATGTCCCTTTTAAGGGCCCACTGGCTCACTGCTTTTCCTTGTCTTCTTTTCCTTCTCCCCAGAGTTTGAGGGCATGTGGTCGTTCAATCAGGACCTGACAGCCATCCTGGTAAAACAGGAGCCTGGTCAACAGGCAGAGGCTTTCTCCACTGTTCCCTCCATGGGCAACTCCTCCCAGCCACTCAATCTCGCTCCGCCACCACACAGGAACTCCTCATCTAAGGATACGGTGAGATCCCCTAAAATATGGATGGGCAAATCTTTTGATGCGGAAAGGAATTTTAACATTCAACAGCACATTCATTGTGTCATGTACGATTTGTTTGTAAAATCAATTTGCGGTTGAGGAACTGTCACATCTACAGGTTAATATTCTTTCTAGTTTTAGATGTTTAAAAGTGGATTAGAGTATAACGCATTTATTACCTTAGTCTGCTAACCCTTGACCTAGAGCCTATCCTAATCCATTACCTAGGACATAGGGTTTTCCAGCTCATTCTGGAAGATTATGCCACTTTATAAGCTACACGTCCTCCTGGAAGAACATCAAAAAATCTCCTTGACAAATAGTGTAGGTCAAATTGTCCTTAGTGAGAGGTTGAAAATCTTTCATTCAGTGCATCCCTACAGCACAAACCCTGTGACGCTTTATTGCCCATTGGAGTAACTCATGAGTTGCATGGCTTGACCATCAGATGAGCAGCAATCCCCAGCTATCACTGGTCAGCAGATGGACAGCATAACTAAATGTTTATTAACAATGGTTATTCTACCGTCAACATCTTGAAGTGTTTGGATAGCTAGGTAAATTAATAATTTAGGATTAAGGTCCAGTAATCTGATGTGTTGCGGTATTAAGAAGACCTTATGAGAGCTTGTTGTTTAATAGTCTCCAAATGATGAGTGTCATGGCTAAATGGTCTCCAGATGGACCCCATCCAAGAACCATTGGTTGAGATGGATTGCAAACTTTGTGTAGTTGTGTAAATAGTTTTGAATGGTTTTCAGCTGTGTTTACCATCTGAAAAAGTTGGAATTGGAATAATTTTCCTTACATATATATTAGGCTAATAATAATATTACTCAAATTCTAGTGCCCCAAAGAGTTGAACCTCAACCCTGTGCCTGCAATCAAAGATGAACCCAAAGAAGAAAACAAGTGCCACACCATCCCTTCAGGTGAGGTCCAACTTAATAAGAAAGATTAGATTAAAGCCACGAAAACCTTCTGTGGCTCATTTAGGGATTTTAAGGTCACGTTAAGATGTTAAGAATTTGCCAATGGCAGAATTTTTTGGGGTGTCTCAGTTTCTTTTGAGACCCTTTCACCCTCAAAGGCCCATCTCTCATCTTAAAGGTTATGTTCAGATTTCATATGTTGTTACCTCATGCTGGCTTTGCTCATAGCGCCCTTTGCAATTATGTTATTTATACGGGATTTGAGAAACTTGACATGAAGCATGCGTCAACGTGACTCACTCCAGTCTATTCCTGTGACAGTTCTTTTCAGCCAGTGGCCTGCATGTTCAGCTCAGTTAACCAATCTTAGTTAAAGTGAGAATAAAAAGCTGGTGTGGAAACGCAAAACTGTTAATGCAAGCAATAGAGTACACAAAAAATGGGTGGCTTTTTATATCTTACTAGTTCCAGATAGCCATATTTTTATGAAATCCTATTATATAAGGCTCATTTCAGCTACTAAGTGTTTCCAATTATAAAGTGCTGGCTAGAACCTTTTTCTTATCCATTTGCCTTCAAATTCAAGACTGGACTGTCTCTGTTCATTCATGTTGTTTTTTTTTCTGTTGAAATTGCTAATGAAGGTTGACCAAGAAAAGCCTATTAACATGCAAAAGCTAAAAGTGTATTATTAGTAAGGATCTCAATTTGAATCAGTTTTTTTAGCAGCAGCTTAAAATGCTGGACCACCCTATACAAGTCATCCTACAACAGTATGTTTGTATTAAGATCTTATGTTTGATGCTAGTAGATAGGTATTCTTTTAAATAATATGCTGAGTAGTATAATCAAGAATGGGTATATTTGCTGTTTGGCACCCTTATGCGTTTTTAGATCTAACAAGACACTACCTGTTGCTTAGAGCTAGACTCAGCAAAATGACGTTGCCATAGGCAACAACACCGATACGGAGATGAGCCAGGTGTAACGGGCGTCACTCACAATTACTGTGTGTTGTGTTTGCATGGTAACATGGGACAGAAACTAGAGGTTGAGTTGTTTACTCCCAATATTCATATTTACGGAAATGTACCCCCTATGCTGTTTTACGTTTCTGCATCTACGTCATTTCGCTGAGTCAGAAAATAAACATTAAGTAAGCTTTTTCTATTCGCAACACCAGATTGTATCAAGATGACTGTGACATGTAACTGAATGCTAGAACTGACCCGATATGACTGCTGAGAAGTAGCAGGGCCAGTTCTGCCCCCAGACTGAAGCAGATTAACCCTTGAAAAGGGGTCAATTTTGACCTCAACTTCTCAAAAATAACATAATTCCTTTAAGCCTTTTATCCTTCTGAAATGTTAAGACTTTGTCAGTCAACTCGTTACCTAAACGGAAGTTAGAATGGTTTCTGTCTCATTATGGAGGAATAGCAAATACTAGTTTTTTCAATACTAGTGTCTTTGTCTTTTCAACATTGTGTCTATTGTCCCTTCATCAGTGTGTCTGTCTGTCCCTTCATCAGTGTGTCTGTCTGTCCCTTCATCAATGTGTCTGTTTGTCCCTTCATCAGTGTGTCTGTTGTCCCTTCATCAGTGTGTCGGTTGTCCCTTCAAAATCTCCTGCTTGTCCCTTCAACATTGTTTGCTTGTCCCATCAACAAAGCCGATTTTCTCCCAATTTTTCACCTCCGTTCCCAGTTAAAAAATAAAGAAAAACCCCTGTGTACTCTGGACTCAAACCAAACTGGGGCATACCAGCATGGGTCTAGCTTAAGGTTTTTAGGAGGTATGTTGGGGGGAAATTCTGACAGGCACAGATATTTTAAGAAAACAGCCCTCGCTCCATCCCTGTCGGAGCTCCAACACTTACACGAAGGCCTGCTGACAAGTGGATGGGAGGACGGGATCAAGCAATAATAACAGAAGCACTGGCTGCCTTTCTGGACGGAATTAAGCTGTCTCGCTATTTTAACTGGCGCAGTCCTAGAAGTCATTTGCCATTTTAATTATGGATATTTTGGCAAAAATGACAATGCCATGAGGTCTGTATTTGCACTGCTCCTTTCCACCGTTTAAATTAAATGAATGTATTTTAAGGCCTGAACCCGCACGGCAGATGAAGTCAGACATTTCGTCCCCTCAGCCTTGTCACAAAGGGACTCTATATCATCACATGGTTGGACGGGCAAAGGCTTCAAGCATCCGTGTTCTATTACATGTGATGCATTTAATAGACATCCCCTCCCTCCCCTCCACAGATGATCAGTTGCAACTCCCACCCACCCCTCCCAGCAGCCACGGCAGTGACAGTGACGGATCCCAGAGCCCCCACTCCATGCCGCCTTCCAGCCCGGCCCGGCTGCAGGCCCGCTCCTCCACTGCCATATCCTCCTCCCCCCTCCTCACCGCCCCGCATGTAAGTACCATGGAGTCGCAGCCCCCCCATATATGTCTGTATGTGTGTGTATGTATATATACGTGTGTGTGTATGTATATGTGTATATACACAAACACACATGCAATTTGTAAATACCCGAGAAGCTCTGTTAATGTTAATCCTGAATCCGTATCTGAGTGATGGAGAGTGCCTGTGTCTCGGACGTCTGCTTTTCCTGATGACTCCGGGCTGCACTGTTGATGGTTCCCTTCCAGGGAAGGTTGTTCTGTGGCCCGGCGCCAAGCCTTTTCCACTTGCGGAGCTGGGCTTCGGGCGACTCCAGCTGCCGGACCGATTAGGAGTTCATATTTACATCTTCACACTGACCCGGCCCGGCAAGCCTAGTCGGAGCCTTTTGCCGTGGCCTCTGTGTTCAGATATGATGTGCATTACACACGGCACCACACGAGAGCAAATTCACAACCCGTAACTCGTAACATGGCTTTCTCCCCAGAAGCTGCAGGGCACTTCAGGGCCCCTGATGCTGACAGAGGAGGAGAAGCGCACCCTGATCGCAGAGGGTTACCCTGTACCCAACAAGTTGCCCCTAACCAAAACCGAAGAGAAGGCACTGAAGAGGGTGCGCAGGAAAATCAAAAATAAGGTAGCCACAGGCCTACATCCGAGAAATGGAAATTCAGCCTGGGAAAAAAAACAGTTTTGCTCCTGGAAAATGTGGAAACCCAAACCGCTGCTATTTTTCTACTTTATAACCCCAAAGTTGTTTCCAGACAAAATATAAATAATGTATTTTTATTACATTACCTCTCATTGATTTGGGGATCCTCTCTCTAGATATCAGCCCAGGAGAGTCGCAGGAAAAAGAAGGAGTACGTGGAGTGTCTGGAGAAAAAGTAAGCAGGACACTCTCCTGTTTCCTGTCTGCCAACTTTTCTCCCTTACTCCCCCGTCTTCATTCCTGTTCTCCACTTTTATTTCTCCACTCATTGTTTGATTGTTCCTATGCTAATGCCAATGGCATCTGTCCAGATTGTGGTCATCTGAGTCACACACAATCACTTAATCCACTCCAGCAAGGGCTTTGAGAGCGCGACTGTTCTTTATACCAGGAAAATCTCTCTCAGACTTTCCATGGTCTATGTGTAAGACCTACGTCTCTTGCAGATGTACAGGGGTACTTTAACTGTCGCATCGACCGTATCTCTTCAGGGGCTGCGGCCTTTAGTTGGCATCCAGTGTTCAATCACTGTTTCCTACTACGATTGCTCATTCCCTCCGTTGTGTTAAATTATGTCAATTCAAAATGGTGGCCAAATTCCTCTCGCTTGGAAAGCATTCATCCAATACAACTCAGTTGGTGGAGTGTTGCTCTTACAATGCCAGGTTTGTGGGTTCTGTACCCACATGGGGCCAGTAAGAACAACGATACAAAAATCTATGCACTAACTACTGTAAGCTGTAGACATTGATCCACCTCAAAAGCTCAGGATAAGACTTTCTTCAAAATGAATTGAATGTCAATGTCTCATTGTTCTATGGGATTCAAAATGTATTTGTATTGACTAACTGGATGTGTCTCTTAACAGGGTGGAGAACTACACATCTGAAAACACTGACCTGTGGAAGAAGGTGGAGACCCTGGAAAACGCTAACAGGTGAGACCTGAGCGGCAGACTTGATGAGGTTCACGAGGCAGTTCAAGATCCAACACATGCCTTCGGTAATTTCTCCTCAGGAAGCCTCTCGCAGGCGCCTTGTGGGGTCGACAGTGTCTTAAGACGGTCATCAAAGGGTGCGGGGAGATTTCACAGTGTCAACCGAATGTGCAAGTGCAAGTTATGGAGCACAATAACAAGGATGGCAGACTACACAGACCGCGCCGTACTGTGGCAGCCTCTAATTTACAATAGGCATTTAAACTTGCTTGGATGAAAGTAACAGCAGGACGCTATAGCGCCCCGTAATTACAGCACAAAGTGAAGCGTCTCCAAAAAGTGCCCGCTCCAATCTGCCTCATAATTATTGGAGACCCGAGAAGAAGAACCGCATGCCTCCTACGACGATTCCTCTGACTCAGCCCCTAGCAGGCAGGCCAAATGGAACACACAGGAGCCAGCCAGTGACGACGTGTGGGGGCGCTCCCTCCGACCGCAGAGCACCTCGCCTTGGCCCGCAGAGCACCTCGCCTTGGCCCGCAGAGCACCTCGCCTTGGCCCGCAGAGCACCACGCCTTGGCCCGCAGAGCACCTCGCCTTGG
>JACXGK010005379.1:0-33409 GCA_016801125.1 Novumbra hubbsi | reverse complement strand
GGGTGGGTGAGGGCAGTGAGGGCATTGGCTGCAATTCCTGGGAGGTTGTCAACTGCCATTTTACTGTGGGAAACAGGGTTTTACGACTGGTTTAATATATTTTACAGGAAGACAAAAGAGTTCCAGTGACTGTAGTGGTTTTGCATGTGGGCCTTTATGAAGTCCTTTGTTATGGACGGCTTAACAGATATTGCCACTAAAATTGCAGGACGGCAGGCAGCCCCCTCCCCCCTTTCCTCACCTCCTCCCACATTCACCTCCTCCCTCCCCCATTTGCCTCCTCCCTCCCACCAGTGTCTCCCTAACCAGCCAACACCAACCCTCTCCCCATCCCTGTCAAGGGCCTGTTACAGCTGTGAGCGGCTAATTAATCACGCTGTACTAATCAGAAACAGGTGTAATTGCCATCATATCCAGGCTGCCTATCCAGTGTTAAAACTAAACTTATTGTCTTACGGTCAATATCCTGTTTTCATTAGCTGGGGATCAGGAATTCCCGGGCTCTGGTAGTACAGTAAGACCCGGTAGAAATACAAAGTCATTTGTTCTATTATTCAGCTTTTTTTCCAGCCAAACTGATGAATACATCCTGAACTTTCTATGCCGTACATTAACTACAATAGAAGGAATAATACCACGTTTCAGACCCAGTTACGCTAGCCTTTGTTCTGGTGCTGAGGGGAGAGACCCCATGTGTACAGTAACACCTCACAACTGTGAAAAGACAAAGTCACCCCCGGTTTAAGTGAGCAGAACCCGTATCTGATGTTGGTCCCCCCGGCCCAGACCGGATTAAACCCAAGGAACCCGGCCAACCCTGAATGAGCGATACACCTCCACATTATTACATTCCCATCTACAGTAAATCAAGTCGGAACTGCTTCCAATCAGACATCATTTTCACTATTAGGCTCTTCAGTCAATGTGATGTGTGTAATTGTGTCCAACTGCCTCCCTATATCACAGAAGGGAGAGAAAAAAACCCCTGGGGGGTGATTTCCTCCACTAACATTAAAAACCTAAGTGAAGTATTTGGCCCATTGTTCACGGGCTGACTGCGAATACTGAGAGAACCCAGGCTGCCAGAGGCCGTAAAAATACAATTTAAGTCTGGGATGTATGAAGGGGAAAGGAGACAGACCAGGGGACAATCTGTAACTGATTCATAGTCCTAGACGTGTGCCAGTGAGTATGACCGACTGGCCGAATGGGCTACATCTCTCCGCACTCGTCTCCGGGTCTGAAAAACCCCTGGTTTCAATCCAGCCCCTCCACCCACAGACGTCCAACGGCCACGTAAAGGGCCGCTTATCCGAGGAGATATCTCAGCACCGCCTGGAGCTCACAGACACCATGACGTCACGGCTCCAGCTTTACACAAAGTATTTGAGCAGTCAGTCAGCTACTGGCTTTGAAAAACAGGCAGAACACAGACACAGCATTGCCAGTCCCAACAGATCTCTGTTGATTCAAGCAGGCAGCCTGAATTTACACCGTCTGGCCACAGAGCATCTAAACGGCGCAGCTGTCAAGACCCTGTATTAAGCTGCGCCGTTGCAAGATGGGAGGTCTGAATCCAAGAGGGCGGTGCAGGTGCTAGAAGGCCTCGGAGACAGAGACACCACTGTATGGAGTCTCCACTGACCTGAGACCAGCCACTGTCCGGTGGGCGACGCGCTGATGGATCGCACCAGGCTGGTGTGGCCTCGGTACACCTGTGGAGACAGCATTTGGGGAGGGGTTTTAGAGCGGCACATCGAACCAACGCCTCAACCCAAAGCAAATATTGCAGTCGAGAACCAAGGCTTTCCCCCGTTACTGGCGTCTCCCGGCGGGAACCGAACGCACGGTCCGATTGACTGAGCCGACAACCCTCAGGACCTACCAGGGACATGGTGGTGGGGAAGGGCTGCAGATCTCTGGGCTTGGGCAACTTGGGGATCAGATCCTCTGGGTTCACATTCACCTGTGGGGACCAAGAGAGATGAGTCACGAGTGGAGGGTGTCTTCACACACACACACACTAGGAGACGCACTCCAGACTCACCCTCATCTTGCGCTGGCGAGGACAGAGGTAGAGGTCGAGGCAACGTTCGAAGCGCTCGTGGATGAAGCGGGAGAAGGCGGGGACGACCCGAAGACAGGAGTGTTTCTGGGGCAGGAACGGAAGCTTCCGGTCCTCTGGATCCTGCTGCTCCCATGCCAGCCTCTGAAACGGGGGAGAGGAGACCAATGGTTGTGTACTGGTGTAGGATTTGTCAATATGTGGGTGACTGATCTGTACACGGGTGGTGATTGGTCGGTATATTAGTGACTGATCTGTAGACTGGTGTGTGATTGGAATTTATATCCATAACATGTCTTTTTAATGTAGAACAATTTTTTTGTATTCTGTATAGCTACAATACAGGTATTATTGGAACAACAATGTTGAGGTCCAAATACAACATATTTATAGTTTTCATTTCACAACATGCCCGACGAAGTGCAAGACATAGGAAGTATTCACCTCCTCCTCGGTGAGTAGATACTCTGGTGGGGGGTTGTAAGACTCCTCGTGACCAGGAAGTCTCATCTTGGGCGCAGGAACATGCATCTTGTGGCGACCCAGGATGGCATCGGGGTCCTCCTTGGCCCACAGATCGTAGTACTGAGGAGTGGTGTCTTTGGGCTTACGGGGCTTGATCCAACCCATCTTTATGGCATGGACCATCTTTGAAACCTACAAGGGAGAGGCCGATAGCAATGGTGAAAGTGTGTGTGTGTTTTTGTGAGAGAGATGTACTAAAGCTGAGGGATACATTCCTAGTGTGTCTGATGTGATCTGGTTCATGAAATATAAAAGACAAACTTGCTCAATGAGTAGAATAAATTATAATCCAACATTGCAACAAAAGTATCGCTTGGCTAATAAAATATGGGTTTCTAGGGCAAACATGATCATTCTTTATCTTTTTATTGTTACGTTTTTTGGGGGGGGGGGCTCCAATTTCCCTAAGCCTCCAATTTCAGAACCCCCATTACAACAATTTCACCTCCGCTTCCACTTTCAAAACTATGCTGAGATCGTTATTTTCGAATGCCACACATGTGAAAGCGTTTATGAGTCACACTGAAGGTAATGTGAGCATTTTAATTCTAGTCCCACTGTATATTTATTGTAAATATAGCATATTTACAGCATAAAACATGAAGCTTTTGAGTGACCAGAGAGCGAGGCACAGAGGTAATGAAATAGGAAGACAGAATCAAGAGACCAACAGAGGAAGTGAGACAGAGAGGTAGTGGGGAAAGAGAACAACAGACAGAAAGAGAGAAAGAAAGAAGTATTGGGAACAACAGAGACAGACAAACAGGGTTTACCTTCTGCTTCTCTATGAGTGAGGGGATGAAGCTGCGTTTGTCCTGGGGCCTGTTGGTAACTGGGTGGATCATGACCTCGTTGGTGAAGAAGTCCACAGACGGCTGAACAGAGAAGAGAAAACCTTCTAATGAGTGCATCAACGAGTGTGAGAGAAATTCTCTCGGTATGAAGGACACAAATTAAAGACTGTCTCTTGAGCCGGTGTCCCAAATTAACTTTATTCCAATGCAGTGCTCTACTTTCATTAAGGGGCCACGTGGCTCCCATTTAGAAGTAGTGCAGTACAGCAAACAGGGTCTCATTTGACACACAGCCCGGGTCTGAAGTAAACACACTCCGCTAGAACTGAAGACAGACCCATGTGAAACAAACGTCTGGGGAACCAGAGTTTAATAGAAAACCCGGTGTCTTTGAAATTGAATCATTGGACCACCACAGGCCCAAGACAGGTAGCCGATGCAGACATGACTGAGTTAGCCTGGTAGTTGTCTGGTATTTGTCTGGTATTAGCCTGGTATTTGTCTCATCTTGCAGTGCTGGTGTGAAGAGTTTAAACACTTGATTTTGTCCATGACACATAAATGATTTGTTTATATGATTCTTCGTGAGAGTGAAAAAGCGAGCAAGACACAGATGCTTCCATGCATCATGATGACTGTAGACGTTACAGCATTTGAAGACATGGGTTCAGAAGCTATTTGAAATCCTTAAAATACTTCGGTCTAGTAGGCCTGGAGTGACAACGGAGCAGGATTCCAATTGCGGAACATCTCCCTTAGCAAGACAATTCAATCACCGCTCAGGAGAGAGATGGGAATCCAAATGGCGTGTGAAACCCATGTGTTTGCGTCTAAGAGGCGAGGAGTATAGGGCTTGGGTTATGCAGGAAGTATAACTGGACGGGCTAATGAACGGAGGTCTAGTTTGTTCAAATGGCGGTAATGTGCCACCAACACACCAAGTCCCAACCAGCTTAAGTTTAAGCTTGAGTTAACCTTTGCAAATCTTTCATGGCCGCGTCTGTACCTCGTATTCATTGAAATTGGCATCGCCGAACTGCCCCTTCTGGAGGCGGTGTACCAGGTCCACCTGCTCGTCGGTCAGACGGATGTCTGAGGCGGTCGTCTTGTCATGGACCGTTCGCCTGCAAGACACACGGGGCACAGGGGGCATTATGGGACAACGGGTTTTCTCAAAGCAGGGAGTCAGGGTCAGAGAGAGAGAGGGACTGAGAACGGGAGACAGAAAGGGACAGGGGAAGAGGTGAGCGAGGGGGACTGAGGGAGAGAGACAGCGGCAGACAGCCAGTGGTAACACAGCTCTCACCACGACAGCAGGGAACGTGGCTTCCGACTCACCAGTAGTCAGGGTTCTCCATCTTGTCAAGGAACTCGTCCAGCTCGTCTTTGTTCCGGATAGGCTTGAGGATCTTCTTCCCGTCCAGGTCGTAGCCGATGTGCGGGTAGTCCTGGTACCACTCCATGGGGATGTTGCCCACCGTGTTCCGTACATCCTAGGAGACGGAGGAGGCGGGGAGAGATGCTCAGTAAACTACGTCCAACACCACCCGATGACCGAGCGTTGCCCTTGGCGTTACCCAAGCTTGCTGCAAGTTTCCAGGGGCGTGTGGAGCATACTCAATGAGTAGAATAAGACGGGGGGGGGGGGGGGGGTCATGATGCTCTGGGGTAGGTGGAGACCATGCGTATCCCGGCCCTCAGGCTGGACAAGCCTGCAAACACTCTCACGCTCATCATCGTTATCCTCCAATCATCTGTTCCAAACAGAACCCTGTTGCCAATCGAGTGCACTGAAACCGGACTAAACCGGATTGGGTTGGGTTGGGGGCTACAAGCCCATCACACAACCATAGGAGTCATTAAACCAAATGGGCACAGTCAGAAAATACAGATCCCTTTGTCTGAAAATGACACATTCACACGCTGACTCTCACTCAACCACACGGACGCATAGGAAACAGCTGAAAGCTCTCAGAAGTAGCGAGACCCCTTTTAAAGTGGGTCCCGCACCTGCGAGTGCTTTCAATAAAACACCCCTACCATATCCAATTAGGGAGGAGTGGGCAGCCATGTCACGCCAGCTGGGGAACCCCCCCAACCTAACCCCCCCCACCCCCCAAACACAGTGCCCAGTGACACTCAACACACACAGAATGGGCACTGGCCCCGTTCAGCACGGCGGTCGACCTGGTAGTGTTGTGTGTTCAGGTTCAAGCTTGGCCCTGACAGTCTCTTCTCCTCGCTCCGTGTCGGCGGATTTGTCGACCCACAAGTTCAATATTTACTCCAGGCAGCCAGGGAGCGGAAAGAACAGAATCAGGAGAAATGCTAATGTGACACTTCCTGTCTGGAAACACAATCTGACTGGCTGCTTGTTAATGGGCGACCTCATTGAAGGTTGCCCTGACTGGCTGCGGAGACGAGGCCTCGGAGAGCCATCAGACGGCCCCTGGAGACGCCGGGCAAGCTACCGTGACGCCAAAAACACGTTGGCAGCAATGCAGCCGGCAGACGCGGAGAAGGTTTCGCCAAACCCTAACCCACAACGTGACCGTAAGGAGTAGTGACGCCGTGTGAAATTCACACGCGTGTTGTGAATAGACTCCCACTGTAGACTGGAGTCAAAGCAATCTGCTAGATTTTTGTTTGCACGTTGAACCAGTAGTAAATGTAGACCATAAAATGAATGCCTTTACACGGACATTTTTGTCCACTTAGTTTATAGACAGCAGGTTGTATCTTTGACAGCAATATGTTTTTGAACCTTGTAAACATCGACACCAGCTGAAGGACATGAAGCTAGCCGCGATCCTTCCTCCGCGGAATAGACAGATTGCTACTGATTCCTCGTCAAGCAGGTCGGTCTGTTTACACCTGGGCTGTTTACACCTGGGCTGTGGCAGCAAATCGAGCTCGAGTTCCCAGGCTGGATCACACAATCACGCCGTTGTTTGTGCATTAGGTGGGACCTACCCAACCTTTACAGCCCTTGGCCCCACCAGAGCTAACCATTTGGTTCTGCTGGTAAAACACCTACATCCAAAGATACATTTGGCTACCAACTGAAATTAACTCACCATGGACATTGACAGCCTAATAACAACATGCAAGCAAACACACACACACACACTTCACTACAAATAAAACCGAGGAAGGCTCTGTCGTCTCCCAGTCAGCCTTCCGCCCTGACGTCCCGGTGTTGCTGTGACACAGCCAGCGTGACTCTACGGTTGACGACAACCGGCTGGACCTCCAGCCAGCCCCCAGTTCCCTCGCCGACACCCCTGCCTTCCTGCTTCACCGCGGTGTTCGGGACTGAAGGTGAGAGAGAGTAACAGGCCCAACGACAGACAAATGTTCCACTTCAACAAGCTCCAGGATCACACTGACGACTTCTGGGCAAGCAGGAGCGGGTTTGGGTCCCGGGGATTGAGTTTCGCCAGAGAGCTCCGACCTTCTTCCAGCACACCGAGGGAGGAAGCGAGGGACGCAAATGAGATTCGATGAGATGGGGTTTGAATCGTGATTTATGGATTATTGTCAAGAAGCATAGCCAGAATGTTAATGCGGTTTTCTTATTCTTACCTTCCAAAACCAACCATTCCGTTTGATTAGATTCACAACCGTAAGGGTGAATTGATATAAAACGTAAATACAAAAGACTAGTATTCCTATATGACATCCCAGTAGGATTCAGCTGGAAACAATCTCCTCTAAATAGACTAAGAACAATATCGTCAGATCACAGCGTTGACGAGAGCCAGCAGGAGTTAGTGTGCTAACTAGCAACGAGAATCAACAAAAAAAAACAAACACACACAACAGAGATGGCTTACTCCTACTCCGGCATCACGCAGCCTAGATGCCAAAGACCTTCCATCCATTCATCACGGCCCTTTGATCCTGCAAGCGAACGTAGGACTATTCTTAAACTTTTCCCGCTGAGGTTATTAGCTTGTCCCCAATTTCTTTCAGCCCTTACAAAGGGCCTCTTGTTGTCACCCCTTCCGGCAGTAGTCAGGCCGGGAACGGCAGGTCAGCCGGCAGGGAGTGGCCGCGGCGCGTGAATGCCACACGTGTGTGTGTGTGCGTGCCTACACCCAAGAGTGTGTGTTTGTGTGTGTGCGCGGCCCCCGACGGCACAGACAACAGACGGGGAGACGCCGCACCTGCTTTCAATCCGGCAGCCAAACACCGCCCTTCATTAAGTGTCAGTCAGCCGAGGAGGACGACGTGGAAAGCGTCATTGGACTGGACAGCAGTGCCTTGGTGTGGAATGGACCTCGAGGCCTCAGCCGTCCAAACGCTGCACTTTGATGGAGCGGTAGTTGACGGGGGGTGGGGGTTTCGTGGGGTTCGAGGGGACTACCGTAGCAGGACCCGATTTATGTAGCCTCTTAGGAGCAACGGGCTGCCTACTCATCCGCAGGTCCCGCTACGCTCCCCGGTAGCCCCGGTTGACGTTATCCGTCCGACTGGTTGGAGAAAGGGGCGCAGTCCGGCAGGAGCCGAGGGCCGGCATTTGTCAGCTGAAGTGCTGCCCGCCGTAAGCATAGCCGCTTGTCAGTTTCTTCCACCCGCAGTTCGTCAGTTAGCGTGGCCCCGGTCCCAACCGACACCCGGTCCAGCGTCTTAACGAGATGACAACATCAAACGGGCACCTCTGCGCTCTCACAGATCACAGCGGGTCGAGTGCAACGTGACACCCCTTGGATTTCAGTCAGAACCCACTCTTTAAAGAGGCCCCTCTGACCCTCTTTGCTCCTAGGGTGTGTGTGTGTGTGTGTACTGGTGACCCCGCCCCCTCCCTCGCCAACACCGGGGCCACACAGTGGGCCTAACTGGCAGGCTATTGAGTAACACAACACTGGGGGAGTGGCACAGCCAGCCTGACCAATGTACACTCCTGTCATCGCAATTATCAAGTCATCTATCATGTGACAATTGAGAATGCTTCGCTACCTCTCTGGCTAACAGCGTAAGGCCGTCACTTCTCACAGGCCGGTGGGGGAGGGACACAGCACGACTGAGGGGTGATGAGACCGTGTAAGAAGATCGCACCACTGGGGCCAGCCCGACTGAATCATGTAACTAGCTTCTGCTCCTAGCCAATAGGTTGCTCCTAAACCAAACAGTATGATGCAACAGACAGCACCATGGGGGACTCCAGCACAAATTCACACCTTACATGTCTCCGAAAATGGACAATCTTAAACATTTTTTACTTTTTATTTGGCGTTGGACAAATTAAGTGAGGTGAAAAGCGGTATGGACTTTTCGTAAAGTCTACTTTGTCTTTAGGGAGACTGATCATTAGCAAATGTCTGTATCCTGGGTTAAAATGTTGATTTGATTACACTTATTTGAGACTTGGTCACAGCTCTTAAAATGGCAAAAATTCAAGCAGTTTCCAAAATGAACTGGTCAAATAAAATCTGCACTTGGAAAAATATACATAATAATTGTAATAAGGAACACAGTTTAATTTGGAAAATACACATTTGATTCTGGGTTGCCTCAGTTGACCTCGGAATGGAATTGCTTCTCCACTAACCAAGTGATTTTAAATGAGAACTATACAATGGAGAGATGCCAGAATACCAAACAACAATGAACCGGTTTAATCACTTTATCTTTGACGGCATCAGAAAGCAAAGAAAGTATTATGGTAAACATGCCAAACAAGGTTCAGAATATCTGTCAAGGACATGGATGAGACAGCCGGTCCAATGAGAATAGCATTCTAGGTGTGCCTTCATACACAATGCTGGTTATGCCAAGCATCACGCCAGGCCACCAGAGCTTGTGGCTGGCATGAAGACACAAAGACTAAGGCTGCCAGAAAATTGGGCAAACCTACTTCAGGAACACCGCTTAGTAAGGGCCCCAGGAACATGTACATTTGTTAAGGCTCCAAGAACATGTAAATTGGTTAGGGCCCCAGGAACACAGCTTGGTTAGGGCCCCGGGAACATGTAAATTGGTTAGGGCCCCGGGAACATGTACATTGGTTAGGGCCCCGGGAACATGTAAATTGGTTAGGGCCCCGGGAACATGTAAATTGGGTTAGGGCCCCGGGAACATGTAAATTGGTTAGGGCCCCGGGAACACGTAAATTGGTTAGGGCCCCGGGAACACAGCTTGGATAAGGGTTGGAGGCATGAGGGGGTTAAGGTAAGATGGTGCTGCTGTTAGATAAAAGATCAGCAATGGTTGGTGGAAAAAAAAAAACTCGGCAGGTCTGGCTTTCTCCCGCCCTCTCTAGCCGTCAGAAAGGAGGGCGAGCGCCTCACTTTTTCCACTCCTCGTGCCACTGACCTCTTCCTCTTCACTGTGGCTGGAATTCCTTGGCGGCAGGAATAACTGGAGAATTGCAGCATGGAATTTGGGAAAGAGTATGACTTCAAACTTCTTTTCATATATAAAGAATATGACCATTTATCTTCTTTGATGGTAACAAACACTGATAATTAGGCAACCCAGTGGCAACTGATAATAGATCTCCCCTCAATTTTGCTTGTTATCCAAGCTATGATCCAGCCAAACACAGTCAGTGTACATTTGTAGAGCAATGATTGATAGTAGCCTACAAATCTAAACAAATGTGGTCACAACGGATAGCCAAAAAGCAACTGAAACTGAAAGCACATCTGGGATGCAAAACAGTATCGCTGGAGTCTATCTTACTGACATTTGATTTAAGGTGAGCACAAAGTAGTGTTACCATTTAATTTAAGGTGAGCACAGGCTAGTGTTACCATTTAATTTAAGGTGAGCACAGGCTAGTGTTACCATTTAATTTAAGGTGAGCACAGGCTAGTGTTACCATTTAATTTAAGGTGAGCACAGGCTAGTGTTACCATTTAATTTAAGGTGAGCACAGGCTAGTGTTACCATCTGTAAGGAATGTGGATGGGATTGCAAGTTTAGAGAGTTGTTTAGACCACTGAAATTTATAGCCAAATATTGCACTGGGATTTAAACAATGAGATAATGGGCCTTCAAACAAACAAAATAGTCAACATTGGGACGTAGAGTTGGGCAATATGAATACTAACACTCATACAACAAATGATAACGATGATCAACTGCATTTTTTAAATTACTTTCGTTGTTTAAGAACAGCAACATAAGTAAAAAACAAGTGCAGAACTTACAAGCAGCATCGCAACTTTGAGTAACATTTAAGCAACAACACGGAGTATGAAAAAGCAGGCCTGGTGTTGCACAAATTATTATTATATTATTAAAATTCACAAATAACCAGATTTGTTATAGGGATATTATCTTTTAAGAGCTATTCGGGACCCAAGACAAAAGATTTTGGTCGCCTTGCTATATTTTTGATGCCCTGATAGTTTAGCCTGCAAACATCACAAGGTATGCATTTAAAGAAAACCGAAAAAAGCTACTTCAGTTCGGTTCTTCAGAGTAAGCATGGCTCTGTTTTTACATAAGGACACAAGTTGTGTGTGCGGTTATGCAAATTAAAAACTAAAACACAGAACCATCAAAAGGTCAGTTACGTCCACAAGGCAAGAGCATTTTGCAAACCGAGTTGTAGCTGTGAAAGTATGGCGCTTTGATCACACCCACCCACCTCGATTGAGGCAACAATGGTGGCTGTGATTGGCCGTTGTGATGTTTTTGTATGAAGTGCGGTGGTTAGGAGATTATAAATGAGGAGAGAAGGTTGGATGAGACATGCTTTTACCTAAACAAAATCTGTATTTCCAAAAATAGCGCTTAGACTTCTAATATCCACTGCGGATCGATGGTTTCAAAATCTCTTCAGCAAATGATTGATTTCCATGGGAAGAAACATCATTTAAATATACCACCACTCTAGCTGGCGGAGAAAAATCTTTGCAGATTTAAATACATTTCAACAATATATTTTCCCCTGGACTGACAGATTTGAAACCACTGTCTTATATTAAAATTAAAGCAGGAGGATGTGTGTTTCTGTACTATCCTACGAGGATAATAAAACAAGAATAACTGCAGGAAACATTTTTCCAGACACCATCAGGTTAAAGGCTATTTTCAGCTTAGGGTTAAAGTCACCACTGGGGTAAGGTGTTTGGTTAAGCAAAATAAGATTTGTATAGTGGGACTATTGATTATGGTCCTTAAAAATATAGAAAACCCTTTCAGTGAGAGTGTGTGATTGTGTGTATATGTGTTTTGATTGATTAACAGCAGAGAATGGTGCGTGTCTGATTCAAACCTAGAGAAGCACCCCAGGAGTTTGTGTGTTTGTCTGATGTGGATTAACATGAACGGACATGGAGACTTTTCTGTGCATTCTTGACCGAATCCCAGCGTTCCCTCCCCTTAGTCAGGCTGTCAGACAGAAATGACATCACTAATGTCCCCATTATTCCTTCTAGGCAGAGAAGAAAAAAAGAAAACCCTCCATATTGCACACTCACTCACAACCACTTATATAAATGTGGACTATAACCTGAGTCTGTCTAGACAGGGAAGGGGGGGGGCAGACTGCCTCATTGCTACCAAATGCATCAAAGTACTCAAATGAGCCTTTACTCTTAACGCCTGCTAGAGCTTTCCACAGAGCGAGCACGGATCCAAGCCACAGCAAGGCTTGAGGGATTCCAAAAAGAAAACCAACAGCAAAACATTTGCTTTCCCCCAACAGAGTTTATAGCATTATCAAAACATGGGCCAGAACCAAGTGTCATGATCAAAAGTGTCGGTCTTCTGGTCTGCAGGCATGTTCAACCACCGCCAGACCGGTCTACACTTCTCCTTGGTACTTTCTAAAGAGTGAACAATTGGTAAAGGATTTACGTGGACGTGCATTTATTACACGTCCAAGTCCTTCAGAAATGTGTTATAACAGGCCTGCGCTGCATCGTTAAAAGGGTAATAACCATGGGTTCACGTTATGGGGTATACACCCATATAGCATTAGATAGGAGCCACCTTTTGCCACCTCAACGGCCGGAATTCCTCACGCCACGCATTTAACAAGGCGCTGAAAACATTCTTGAGGGATTGAGGGCCGTGCTGGCTAAACAGCTCCACACAGTCCCCGCGTATCCTTCAGCCTGGCATTAGTGTTGCGAAGGCTGGCCTGAGGTGTGGGGACTGTGCAGGACACGGGCTTGTGGAAGCAGCTAGAAGACGAGGCCTGATCTGCAAGTCCCCCCCCCCCCTTTTGAAGAAAGGAGGCCTGTTTCCATAGAGACGCATAGGGTCAGGCTCAATTGGTGATTAAGGGGCCTGCTGGGTTCCCCCGCACCATTCCACCCCCCAGCCGGACCCGTCTGAGATTCACGCCGTCAAATTCGGACGCCTTCCGCGACACGCACCCGGATTTCTCCGGAATATTATCTCTCCGCGATGGAAAGACACTAGAGCGAAACACGTGCTGGCCTAAGATCAACTCTGATCCCGGCTGCCGGGTCAGCTGGGTTCTCCCTCCGCTCCCAAGGTGAGGGGTTGTGCGCACACAGGTCTTTCAGCAGTTGGGTGAGACGTCGTGTCACAGGGGAATCACTCCATTCAGCAAACCACAAACACGTCAGCGCCTGCTCATTCCAAATAGGAGACCGTCACTGAAAGTCCACTCCTCAGTACCTCATGTTGTAACTTTCCCCAAAGTTCACAGGTTTCCCCAGAAATCCTGGTTGGAAGATTCCTAATTGAACCCTCATTCTCAAGAGGTTCAAGGTTCTCTAGATGGAGATGGACCAGTCTGTTACTCCTGCACCACTCTTCTTACTTCATCTTGGTACAAAGAATACAGGAAGGAGCAGCATTTCGTTCTGCAACAGGGCCTCGTCACAATTCAGAGGAAAATTCTCAGTACCGTATTACCCGAAACCAGCTCACTATCCTCTGCCCCCCCCCTTAGCCAGGCTATAGTCATCGGGGACCGCTAGTCTGGAAGTTGTTTTTGGACCAAGAGGCACATTCCTGGAAATGTAGCATTCCCATAACTCTGGCAAAGTAAAATTCTGGAAGAAAAACAACGAAAAGAAACTTCGTGAAAATAGCTCCCTAAAAATACGGTGACTCGGCTGCGGGTGAAGCAGATGAACACTGGGCGCACAATTGTTCTCGCTTGACATCACTTCCTCCCAATGACCCAATTCAAAGGGTGTCCGTCTTTCTCTCTCCCACTTACGTTGTAGTCAGTATCCAGACCAGCTCACTGCAGTGGAGCAAAGGAACTCGTATTAGAGCGGTCTACATAATGACAGATGCTTCTACTGGTCCCTGGAGTAAAGGTCCAAGGATTCTCCCGGGGGGTGGGGGAGCAGTTCAAGAGGAAGGGAAAGAAATGGATAAGGATGGACCCCCATCCGTCTCTCCACCCTTTCGCACTCTCACAGGTCTCCCCCCGTGAGAGGATGTAGCTGTGTAGCAACATCAGGTTTACCCATAAGCCTCCCTCTGATCTGACGGATTTCCTCTAACATGGTCAAAGCCTTCTGGACGGTCTGTCTGTCTCAGACTCTTAGACATGGGAACAACATGGAAACATGGCTGCTCACTGCAATTTTTTTTGTTTGAACTTGTTTTACCAGGGATGTTAACTGTGAACACAAAAACAACCTGGTAGCAATTACATTTAGGTGCCTTGCTTAAGGACCGAATGTGGCAATGGACATTGCCATGGTCAGAGAATGGGTTTTCCATGTGGCTGGCACTATTACTTAATATAGCAATCATTGGGTTACTGGTCATCAGTTCTAGCCACCAGGTTACCCACAGACTCAGGTAGAGCATTGTAGACAGCATAAAAGCGGTTACAAACGGAAACAATCTAACATTACTAAGCAAACTGATCCATTCACACAAGCAGTTGTCAACTACAATAGTTGTGGCTCAGTGGACCATGCTCACGTTTAACTCCAACGGAACCCAACTGATCCTGTTGACGAGTTCTGAAGCCCAACCCGGCGGTCATGGTCTTGGCACCGGGTAGAACCGCAGGACCAGTGCCGGTTCCCTAGACACAGCGCGGGGAAGGGTGGGGGGGAGGTCGTGATAAACCAGGTATATGATTGATGTCCTGAGAACTAAATGCTTCCATGACAGTTTGTCAGACTAAGCTGCTTTCCCGAATTAACACGTCTTAAAGAGAGGGACTCAGTGGAGGGGCGCCGAATGAAAGGCAAGAGGAACCCGGACCAGACCCCTAGCTAGCTAATGCTTTCACCAGCTGACAAGGGGGTGGCCTGGGGCCGGAGCGGATGTGCCGGTTTGTGCTGCAGGTTCTGCGGTCCGGGTTCCATCGTCCCTGTACATGCCCAGAGGTCTATTAGTAAAGTGTGTTTGATACGTCAGACATTTATGGATGTGTCTGCCCACCGCAAGACGGGATGAGGGTAGCATACGGCACCTGTAGATCTCTCTCACACACACACACACACACACACACTCAGAGAAAAGGAAGAGGAGGAGGGGAGTCCTTCCTGGGAATAGAAGGAGGAAGACACTGTACTGGAACAGATACAGTGGATATGAAACTACATTTTGCACACCGTTGTTGCTATGTCGTTTACGGCACCTAGGTGTAGAGATGGACCGGTAGAATGCGTATGTACCAGCTTCCTGAACAACGCAATGCATTAAAATAAATTGCAGAATTACGGTGAATCTGTCGCAACTTTTCATTTTGGCATTGATTCATCTTTCTCAGCGAGCTAGCAGTAGGAACATGAAGCAGAGAGCACTTCACACAACTTTATAACAAGTAAAAGTTGTTATAAAAGTATTCTTTTCATTGACATAAATAATTATGTATTTTATAGCATTACACAGCCACATTACCCTACTAAGACCAAAGTATTAGTTACGAAATTGCATGGAAATAATAATTAGTAATCACTTCCTGTATGGTAGTTGTGTGTCATTTGGCCCTCAAACAGAAACATGTGACTGGTCCCACGGTCATTGGCCGGGCCTATCTGTTGGCCCCATCTCGGACACATCTGATCATACGCGCCCTAAGTCCTCTCCACACTGCTTGCCTGGCCAGATGGAAAAGCAACCACACATTAATGCTCATTTTCTTTTCCATGACTGTGACACAACTTTAAAACTTTAATAGAGGGAGAAGGATAAAAAAAAAAAATCCAAACCAACTGTTTAAAAAGGGTCACAAATGTCCCCTTCTTTTTACTTTAACATGCGTGTCAGAATTATCATTATTTATTTTTTTTCTAAGAAAAGAAAAAATAGAGACACCCCGAATGTTCGGTCCTCCGACCGTCCTGTCCCCACCTTGACTGAGTCTGTGACTGCGTTATCCCAGCATCCAGGACAATGTGGACTGGCCTTGAAGGCATTCCCTACGAACTGGGATCTCCCGGGTCTGCCTCAGTGTTCGGTCATTAACAGGTTTCTGGTTCTTCAGCAGTCTACGTCTGAATGCACCGTGACGTTTTCCCTTGTGCATAACGGTCGGTGGACGGTCACTAATGACGCTTTTACTGACTGCGGTGTCTGAAAAAAGCGGCATCTGACAGGCTTTTCCTTTAATGGATGTGTTGGAGTGTCACTAGTCAGTGGTGTTGGTCTCTTTCTTGACCAGGTTCTTGCACACACACAAAAGAGTTACTTGAACATTTGAGTATTCCAGCAGACGTCCTTTTCCACAGGGACAGTAGTGTGTGTACACATTTTCATACCGGCCCCACATGCAGGAATCGAACCCTGAACCAGGGCGTTGCATTATGAGTTTGTGGGTGCAAGTACTTTTAATGATTTATGGGGGGCAAATTGTACTGTACTACAGGAAATAGGAATAAGCAATATGAGTGTGCAGTGCTCTGAGGTCTGCAAAATGTTATTAAATGTATTAAAAGCCCTGACATTCCCAGATATGATTTATAATTGTGTCTGCGGCCTCCATGTTTTCTTATTTATTTCTGTTACTGAAGTGGACGTAATTATACTTGCCTTGTTAGGCTGGCTGGCTTGTTCAGTTCAGTACATCACACACACACACACACACACGCAGTGAAGACTAAGAACTACATGCATGGTTATGCAGCCACTCTGCTACTTTGACATGTGGAGATAATGGTATGGTTGGTTGGATGTATCTGCATGGACACAGATAAAGCCTCCTCTTGAACAGAGAAGCCCCATTAAAATCTCCTTGAAGTGGGTGTCAGTAGAAGCCGGGCTCATTTATACCGGCGTTCGCCAGCCTCCGCGGGCACGGCAAGCGAGCGTCGACCCCACGTGCAGACACAGCAGCCTGGTCTCTCTCCGCAAATGTAGGTTTAATGGGATCATTTATAATACCGGTAATCTTTAACCCGCCGAAGGGAATCCAGCCACCCCTGCTCACTTTCCACACTGCAAAATGATGCGCCCGGGACGGAGGAATGCGCTAGAACGACAGACGGCGACACGGAGAGTGAGAGACAGAGACACACACAGACAGAGAGAGGCACACAAACAGAAAAAAGGACAGACAGACAGAGAGGAGAGAGAGACAGAGAGAGAGAGAGAGAGAGACAGACAGAGAAAGAGAGAGAGAGAGAGAGAGAGAGAGAGAGAGAGATAGAAAGAGAGACAGAGAGAGACAGAGAAAGAGAGAGAGAGCGAGACAGAGAGAGACACTGAGAGATAGAGAAAGAGAGAAACAGAGAGAGAGACAGAGAGACAGAGAGAGAGAGGGCCAGAGAGAGACAGAGAGAGAAACAGAGACAGAGATTGCGTGAGGAAGCATGCATGTGTGGCGTCTGTGAGTGACAGCCGCACTCGGCCCATTAGGGTGACCGTTTACAGCCAGCAGTAACAGCATGGTGGAATATAAATTGGAAAATGACCATGGAATAATATCCCAAACCCAAGAAGCCGGCATGAATAATATGTGACAATCAACACAGGCACAGAGCACTTCGGGGGGAAAGATTTTCACATTACTACTACTACAAGCCCGTTTAAAGTTCTGTTTTAACAGCAAGCAAAAACCTTCTGGTAACTGATACAACGCAGCCCTTTAGAGAGGATAAAAATCATGTTAAAGGAATCACAAAACGTTTTCCGCGATGGATCCGTTGCCTCCACTGGAACCTTGAGCAAGCTTGTCGTCTGAGCTTTGCAAGTCAGTCAGATCAAGATATTTTGGAGGGGGAAATTATTTAATTGAAGAAACATTTCAAAACGTGGGTGTGTAGTAGCCAGCCGAAACCTCTGGTTTCAGATCCAGTTGATGGACCAAGAGTGTCAGTGTTCCATGGGTTAGAGGAACAAACAGACCCAGATGATCAGGTCCAAATGTGGTCCCCAAAAATTCTTCTCCGTCTCTCACATTACCACACCTTTGGACCGAGAGAACCCTGGTTCACTTTGTATTTCCAGCCTGTTTATAAGCTTAATGCACTGAAAATGTACCCAAGAGAAAACACGCCATAAAAAAAAGGGTAAGAAAAGAACACTTTAACGACGGAAAAGTCAGAGTCGGAGCAATTTAAACCAGAGAACAAAAGGTCCAACCTAATTGCATTTTTACTTTTTTGTTTCCCGGGGTTTGAACTTGCCTC
The DNA here is from genome assembly GCA_016801125.1 of Novumbra hubbsi. Classification (NCBI taxonomy): domain Eukaryota; kingdom Metazoa; phylum Chordata; class Actinopteri; order Esociformes; family Umbridae; genus Novumbra; species Novumbra hubbsi. The sequence goes on along the minus strand of JACXGK010005379.1, from coordinate 15,488 downwards.
CTCCCCATCGAATAAATGAATTGAAGTAATGGTTTGTTGTTGACCCTTACAGGTTCTCCACCGTCCTGTACTCTGTACGGGTTTAGAGGTGCAGCTGCTCTAGCTGATAGATGGTCTGGGTTACATTAGGATCAGTAGTGAGGCAGAGCCATGTGGCTGAAAGTGATACAGCTAGGGCCATTTCCTCAGCTCCTCTGGCCAGTCCAGACAGAAACACCCACAGGTCCTGCAGCCCACATGACAGACGGAGTGAGAGAGCGTGAGCGCGCGTAGAGCATGAGCACGGGGAATAAGAAAGCCCATGGCACCGGGCAGCTTGGGCTTCCCAGACTCCCAGCCCTGACTGGCTGTTTTGGGGCCCGATGTAGCCAGGCACCGGGGAGAGGGGGAGTTGTATCAGACTCTGGACGAGACTCTGCCCTGAGACAAACCCTTGCGAGGGGGCTGGTTAGAGGGAAGAGCGATCAGTGGAAGGGGTGTGCGGGGAGGGTTGCGGAGGTTGAGAAAGTGCTTTCCACAGATGGGGGGGGGGGGGCTGGATTAGATGTGGAACAGTGGAGGAGGTTCTAAGGAGCTAATGGCTGTCAGATGGCTGTGTGCATTTCACTGTTAAGTCGGAAGGAAGGAGTGGGCGGGCCAAGCCGTGACAGGGAGATAATAGGCGTCCTCATTTGTTAGTCTGCACGTCAGTGTTTATGAGGTAACAAAGTGGGACATCTGAAGAAGAGGTCCTAAGTAGGGCCAAAAAGCCGCTTAATGAACGCCGTCGCGTTATGAGCCGATTCCTTCCACTGTAAAGCGGCGGCTCCCTCTGTGGTAGGGGAGGGCAAGGGGGGGGGCAAGGGGGGCTCCACCCCAAGGGATTCATGGGTTGCATCTGTCAAAAGAGAAACCTGGTCTCTGGGGAACCGAACCATCTACCTCAGACGAGTATGGCGGTGCAACAAGTTGCCTTTAGTGGTGCGGTTGTGGCCCCGGTTGTGCCCCTGCCATTTTGAGCATTAAGAACGGAGCCCCGCTCTGCCGTAAGATCACTTATAAAAATGTACGCTGAAAAAAATCGTTTGGTTGTTTGGATGTCCCAATCCGAGACCTGGCACTGGCGATAAAATATAAAATATACTTTTCAGTCTGTTGAGAGAATCATGGAAACGCCTGCTGCTAAACCCATCCCCTTTTAAAATTGGTTTCATGAGGAAATAAAAAAACAAAAATCAGACGCAACGACTTGATCCAATTGCTTTGACCGAGAAGACCGGAAAAATCCATTTGGAAGAAGATAATTGGAGGACACATTATGAGGTATGGGGACAACAGCACTAACACTGAACAAGTTCACTAATGATTCAGCTCCACTTTATTGTACTGTTTTTTGGTCTTATAAAAACGCTTTAAAAGTGGACAACAGCTCTGCTGAACTCAAGATTTACTCTTGATATTTCAAGACTAAATCTTGAAATGTGTTACAATTCAAAAGGTGTTATCAAAGAGGTAGGATAGATCTATATTGGATGGTAATAAAGAAGTTGGATAGATCTATATTGGATGGTTATAAAGAAGTAGGATAGATCTATATTGGATGGTTATAAAGAAGTAGGATAGATCTGTATTGGATGGTTATAAAGAAGTAGGATATATATATATTGGATGGTTATAAAGAAGTAGGATAGATATATATTGGATGGTTATAAAGAAGTAGGATAGATATATATTGGATGGTTATAAAGAAGTAGGATGGATATATATTGGATGGTTATAAAGAAGTAGGATAGATATATATTGGATGGTTATAAAGAAGTAGGATAGATATATATAGGAAGGTTATAAAGAGGCAGAACACATCGTATATCTAGAAGAACACAAACCCCTGACAGACGTTACCTCAAACTACGTCACCAAAGCAGTAGAAGACGAGCAGAAAAATAAAAAAGGAGACACCATTTCTCCCTGGAAACGACGGATCCTGTTTGGGCCAAGCAGGCCTCTAAGTCTCCAGATCCCATCATTGGGAAGGTGCAGGCTTGGTTGGCCAGACAAGGTAGGGTACAGACTGTACTTACGTGGATTTACTGCATCTCCAGAACAAGCACGGCTTTGGGATTCAGGGATTTTTTCTTAATCATCATTATTAAGTGCAATCTTAAAACCATCAACTCGCACAAAATCGGTAAGTCAGACACTTGGAGAAACCACATCATTAAACAGGGTAATCAGACGAGACCTGATTTGACATACTGGTATTAAGAGCATCAATTACATGTTTAACAGGGGAAAGGAGAGCCACATTTTATGTTTGCAGATGAGGTATATTTATTTCTGAATTCATTTTATGCATAAATCGAGAAGAAAGTGATGACTGCAAGAGAAGATTTTGTTTGCTAAAAGAGCAGTGGGCAGCGCACACAAAGCTATGCTACAGAAGTACATGGAGCGGGAGGCAGGGGCATAGAATGTTGTGGACCATCATGGAAGAAATCTATTGGCACTCATAATTATTGTATTGTTTCGAATAATTTGTTATAAAATTTCAACAGTGAAATAAAAATACCCCTGGGAAAGTTAGCGGGTAGATAGACACATTCAAAGACAATGTTGTGTAACAAACATTCTCTATACCAAGGAAAATTACCCTGTCAACCCTTACAAGCCTCCCCGGTCCGCAGGAAAACATCAGGTGCAGTACTGTGAATAATCCACAATCTTCATGGTAGAAGAGCAATTGGTTTATTGCTTGTCTGGTGTCCGCATAACACAGTCAACGGAATCCACCTCGAGCGTTTCCCGGCCAGCGAGAACTGGCAGAAGGCAGCTAGACTGACTTTCATCCAAGTGTCTCTTCGCTGCTTCAACGTCCAACGACAACAGGCCGAAAATAACATCAGTCATATTTGGGCCAACCTAACCGTGACTCTTGAGAACTCTTTGTCCACTGGCCTTTCTGCCTTAAGACAATTCAGAGACAAACAGGTGTGCTAGCCCAGCTACCTGACGTACGGTCCTTTGGCCAACTTTTGATAATTTTTGCTTTACACAGCATGACTAAAGAGATCCAGCTCCAGGCTAACAGAGGAGCACATAAGCGGGAGACAACTCACTCATTCCCCACAGCGGGGGAACCAAATGTAGACACGGTGACAGCATCAGTTCCTCTGGGGGTTGGACCTTAAATCTTCGGGTAAACCTCCAGGAGAGTTCCACTCTCTCGTCGGTGGGGAAGGGCTAGTGGGGTGAATGATGATACGTAGTCTCTCTGAGGCTAAGTAAAAGCCGGTACCTCCCAGCTTGACTCCACTGGGGTTAAGTTAGGGGTTGCGCCCGAAATTTGGGGATAAAAAAGAAACGCTGACATTTAATCCTTTTTGAACTTTGCAGGAGTTTTACAGGTCTCACATGAGAAACTCAGGGTGTGTGTATCGACCTCTCACACGCAATATATCAATAAATCGAGACAGCCCAGAGCAGCAAGTTTTCAAATAAAACTGCCTCCTTTCACACTCCGGTCTCCGGTAGCTGCTTTGCAGGGCTTTTCCCAAGGAGATCCGGTATTGGAAGGGCTGAATTAGGAAGTTGATGGTGGCAGATAGTAGATCCACATTGTACCGGAGTCTCAGTCACACCAAGTTACCACAGCCAGCTGGGAGATTTGCATGAACAGTGAGGAAGGCAGAGAAGGAGAAAGGAGCGAGCCCCAGACACTCCCACCGGCTATAAAGCCTGACCATACTGAAACGCTCAGACAGAAACCACACGTGGATCTAAGAGAAACACAGAGGGGGGAAGGAGACTAAGGGAGAGGAAGGGTGAGGGACTGAGTGAAGAACAGTTAATAAGAGGGGAAGAGAGAGAGAGACTCCGTAACGGACCAGAACTCAGAGTGGACAGCGCACTTTTACATCCCGAAGGTTTTTAAGTTTCCCACCAAGGGAAAAAGAAAGTCACAGCTCCGAATGGGACTTTAACGACAGGAGCCCACAATACCGGACAGGAGTGGATTGAAGGCTAAGGGGTCAGCCAGAGATCCTGAGGTGAGCGTTTCTGCCGTTTGTCCACCGGACCATCCACGCGTGTGAGCAGCCGAAGGAGGTCCAGGCGCCACTGTTGTAAACAAAGCCCGGACAAAGTGCAAGCTGATTGGTGGAACTGCGGAGCGCGGCGACTGTGACAATGTCCTACGCCATGGTCCGGCCGGCGCCCGGCAGGTACCTGTACACCGACATCTCCATGCTGTCGGAGGACGAGGAGAACGGCAGCGAGAGCTCCGGCTCCGAGGACCGCTCGTTCCGCCTGGACGCCGGCGGCTACGACCTCAAGGTCGGGGGGCGCAAGCGGAAGCCGGGCAGCGCCGGGCGTCTCGGGGGGGGCCCGCCTCCGCCGCCCCTCTCGCAGGACGGCTCGATCTCGCCGGGGAGCGGCCTGCCGCGGCAACGCAATGCCGCTAACGCCCGGGAGCGGGACCGCACCAACAGCGTCAACACGGCCTTCACCGCCCTGAGGACCCTCATCCCCACGGAGCCGGCCGACCGGAAGCTTTCCAAGATCGAGACGCTGCGCCTGGCGTCCAGCTACATCTCCCACCTGGGCAACGTGCTGCTGGTGGGCGAGACGTGTGGAGATGGGCAACCCTGCCACGGCGGGGCGCCTTCCTCCGCCCACTACCTACACCACCACGGATCCCCGGCCCGGGACACGGAGAACTCCCAGCCCAAGCAGATCTGCACCTTCTGCCTCAGCAACCAGAGGAAAATGGTGAGTGGAGTTTGGCTGTGGTAGAGAAGCCCCGGTCCGTTTGTGTGTCAGTGCGATTGTAGGCAATGAATGCGACTCTGTGGTCTAGCAGTGCAGCTTCCAGCCACCAGATGTTTTGCTTAAGAGTCAAGGTGCACGGCTCCTTCCCATGTGTAAGCTTTCAAACTCAAGCTACATAGAAAACAAGCCAACAAATTATTTTTTTGCAAAGTAAGTGTTCCTTGCGAGTAGAATAAAGGGAATCCTTTGCATTTTGCAGTGCCAGAGGGTCAGAGAGCATCACCTCTGTACTCTGACAGTGACAGCCTGGGACAGATGAGGCAGCTCAGTAGCAAAGCGTCATCTTACCCTCCGAAAAGAGCTTAATCCACAACTCTCAAAAACGACTCACACAGACATCTCAATTTGCTCCCAGAATTCGGTAGCACTTCCCTTTGTGTCTTCGGTCACAGTGACTGAACCAAAGCCAAGAAACAAAATCAACAAAGAACTGTCACAGTGAATTCAAGCACATCGTATATCTCTTTTGTTCTGTTCTCAGCATTGGCTTGGGCAAATTTGCTGACGGAGCACCACGCTGTATTCAAATGTAACTGTAAATCACTCTCCGGCAGTGAGAAATACAATAACAGAAAACGAAGGGGGAAACTTTATTTTCAACTCACAAGAGCAAAGCCACTTTCAAACTTGAAATATACCAGGTGCCCAAAACAATTAGAGTCAACCATGACACTGGAAAATTGCTGGTTATGTATATTACAACCGCACTGTTTATTCTAGTCAGAAAAACTTGAAGCCCGACTAAAAAAAGCACAGAGAGGAAAAATCCTGGAGTCCACAACTAATTTAGAACTGAATGTGCCTTAAATTATCTGTTCAAATCAATCGAATGTACATTGTAAAGCCTGTTTTACAGCAGCAGTTTTAACAAAGTGCTGCTACGGATACCCATCTTAAAACCACAGAGCAAACAATAAGATGTTGGAAGCACTGGGGCTAGGAACAAAAATAAACCAAGGAAGTAGGGGCTCGGGGTGGCCAATCATCTTCCAGCTGTGCCAGGTGGGGATTATAGATTTATACGACAAGATTGTCAAAAATTCAGATTATCAGTGGCTGTAAAAACACACCCCTCGAGAGAAAACGTAATTTGGCTTTTCACAAACAGGCATTTGTAGGGGGTGCAAAAAAATAAATGTCAGTTATCTTTTCATGGGCTTCCCGTAAATGTTAGGAACTCGAGTGCAAACATAACAGCACAAGCAGGGGTTCTGTGGGCATTGACAGCAGGAGAAATCAAGCCGATTTAGGCGTTCCACCTCCAAAACTACAAACACCTCCGGCTCATGTCACTTCAATGCTTATTTAAGGTAGTGGTGGAGATCCAGGAAATGGACCTGCTTAACCCAACAGCAAGCTGTCTAGAGCAGTCCAACACATCCAGTGCTGACCTGAGGTTCTTCCTAGGGCTCTACTCAATAACACTGACCACCACTCTCACACTTAGGCTTCCTAAATAATGATGATTTGTGGACTGCATCAGATCACTAAATGTCTTCAGCATCACACGTCCTGTGCTGCAATGTCCACGGTCATTATCCACTGTGCCAAGAGTAATATCTTTGTCCTGGAAATTATTCATTCATCTATTTTTTTTTTTTTTTTTTTATAAATACAAAATTTAAGGACCGTAATCCAAACACATTACCTTGGCACAACTCTAACCCCACAATTAACAATATTGGGATCAACCGTGTTATATAACCTAACCAAAGAGCAAATAAATCTATCCACGAATAGAAGAAAAATCTAGTAATCTAGTTCTTTGCAGACACCATTCAATGTATTCCGTGCCACAAAGGCACTTTCTGTTTTTTTTAAATTAGTGAGTCAAGGAGCCACAATATAACGTGAAATAAATCTAATGGATTAAATTTGCCTCAAGTGGAACCAATCTGTATTCGTCTACTTCATTGATTTTTGTGAGGAAACATAAACCTGTGAATGAGATAATGGCTGTTTAAGTGTTTTCTCCTGAATTAAAGGGCAGCCTATTGGAGGTTTGAGCCGGGACCATATTCAAAACAGATTGGGCCCTGCTTTGTAGTTCCGGCTTTAAGAGGCAAAGCGACCCACTCCAAAACCGCACGGTCCTCTTTACCCGTACTTAGCGCTCATTACTCTGTGAAAAGCACAGCTTGGCCAAGACTCATTTCTTTATTGTTTCTGAAGAAGGAGGAAAATAAAGAGGAAACACATTGAGGTACTCTACTGTAAAACCCATGTCAAAACGGATGGAGGGATTTGTTGCCAAAGAGTTACCTAATTCAGACACAGGACAAATTAAGGACAGGATTATTGAAAAGTACAGGGGTTAAAAAGCATTCTGTGTAACAAAAGCGTACAATGGCGCTATCAAATGCTCAACGTGCTCTCTACAAGCTCTTCTATAACCAAGACCAGTTGTGATGCGTCAGACATTTCATCGATTTTCACTGGTAGTAAAAGGCTTGTGTGAATAAACAGAAACACACACACACTCGTCACCTACAGACAGACGATCTTATCAGAGAACGTTTTCTTTGGTCCAAAACGACATCCATCTGGCTCAAATTTACCTGGCTTGGGCCGAGTGGAATATATCATTCTCAACGTAAGACACAGATTTTATGCTCATACACACCCACACCATGACTATTCCGACCATCGTGAAACGTTTTCCATCTTCCATTCATATTGACAGCAAATCAATTGTGTAAAACTACTCTTCAACTACAGCCCCCACAACTAGGCCGATATAAAACAGACACAGGACCGAATAGAACAAAAACTAAAATATAGGCAGTTCCCCCCCCCAAGCACTCCCTCTCTTTCTCTCTGTGGATTGCAAAGCCCGGTCCATTAGAATAGGAGCATTATTTCCCCCTCATAGCTCCTACAGGTGAAGACGGGTTATAAAGAATGGCAGGGGGGTGATGGCACACTAAAACCCGGGGGCATCCTAAAACCCCCAGTCAAACAGACGGTGCGCCAGGCTGCGGAAAAGACTAGGCAAAGACTTGGCAAGCTTCCTGTCCTCTGTGTGTACTGGGGGTAACACAACAGATCTACGAATAGAGCCCGCCATGAAGCCCCGGTCCCAAGGCTAGCCCAGTAGTCTCAGCTCATATTTTTCTGTAATTATCTCGAGTTCCTTCGTTAGGTACACATGGAAGTGATTTGCGCGCTGCTTTTCCCTGTGACAGGCGGCGATCAGTGTGAACATGTAACACATTACGGAATGACCCAGTGTGACCCACACAGTGGGTGCAGAAGAGGGTCAGAACCAGGAAAACAACTCTGTTGAACGTTGTCCATGTTACAACTGCTAGCCAGGCCACAATGGTACGTCTAACTGTAAAATAAGGTCCCAGCCGCGAGACAGAAATTACTAAAACACTTCCACTCAGTCTCACACACCCACCCACAAACACCTGTCCAACAAGTTACTCACGACACGGCATCCGACAGACAAAACAGAAATTTACAGAACCCACGCTAAGGAAAGCTTGATGAAACAGACGTTAAGAGGGCTGCGTGATAACCCCAACAGATGAATTATGTTACTCGTCAGACAATACACACACACACACACACACACACAGGCAGTGTAAGCAGCTGACAAGTGCCTCCATTGCAATCTTGAACCGATCTGCCAACGTTACCTGTCAGGCCGAGACCAAACCAAATATTTGCCTATAGAATGATGTCTGGGGTGAAAGCTAAGGAAAGGGGGGGGGAAAACGACTTATCAGCTTCTGTGTTAGTGAAAATGTAATGTCCGTGTCACTTGTGTTCAGTAAAACAACAGAACCTCCCCATGTAAGTAGGCACTGTATAAGCAAGTGGTGGAAGCCTTGAAGTAAATAAAAGAAAAAAACATCACGTTTGGCCTCAACTGCTAGGGTAGGATTAACCCTATACATCCTTACAATGTGTTACGCAGGATATGAAAAACAAATGTTAAACAGAAATCCTATTAGTTGGACATAAGAGTCCCCTAGGGCAGAGGAATTTGAGACTTTAAAGTGGCATAGAAAAATAAACCAAAAGAAAATAAATAAAAAAGCTCCTGGCCCGTTTTCAAATCAGACTGTCTGACCTCATCAATCCGAGACAAGTGTTTTGACTGCCAGCGCCAGGGCCTGCCCACCTCAGCTGTAGCCGCGGATACGAAAGCATTCCCTGGCCTGGTGTCAAGTTCCCGGGTTCTGGAGCGCGGGGAGCTAAACGTGAGCCAGGTGTGATGCTACTGCTGCTGCCTCTCAGTGTAAGGCGAGCCTCCTTGGGGTCCGGGCAACAGCCAACAGTCCCAGAGAGGCGGCCATCATGGATCTGGAGTCCCAACGGCCGGCCGGCACCGTCCACGGACCAGAGGACCGGTGGCCAATATCAACCTGCTCAGTGGGGGGGGGGGGGCTGGAAAATAAGCCCGACCTGACAGGAATGAGCCGAGTGCTCCAAACGGTCCACGTCGAGACATTTCACGAAGATAGAACAGAACACTTCATTTAATTTGCCATCCTTGTTCTGAATGATTTACCTGCGATAGTTTAAGGATGAGTCGATTTTCGGTCCTCGCTCAAGTGCTGCTTTACGATAGCCTATTATGAATGCTAATTCCCCCCCCCCTTTCTATTTTGCAGAGTAAAGACAGAGACAGAAAAACTGCTCTAAGAAGTTAATATCTGGAAGACGACACGGGAAAGAAAGTGACTTCATGAGCACAGCATGTAGGACCGGAAGGCTGGACCAAAAAACTTGACGTGCTTAAGGTGTACATAAATATACATCTGAATTTAATTATATGCAAAAAGAAGGGGAAAAAAAGTTTAATTTGGGAAGCATTAATAATCTTTTTAAACGGAAGACAACGTGGGACATCTTGGAAAGTGGAAGCACGCCCTGGCTTAAAGAGGAGCACCAGAAAGCCTTCCTCGCTTCCCCCTTTCATTACCTCCCTAAGACACAAAGAGAACACCGGAAATGGGACTAATCTTAACCTGAGATCTTCTGCACGCGTACGCTGAGACTACAGCACCACCATACCAGAGGGTCTATACGGACCAAGACGAGCCACATTGGAAATAAACGGCTGCGCAACAAAGAGACCTAAAAGGACAAACGTGTTCAGTACTGGAAGACTGGATCGGCCCACTTGCCAGAGAGCGGACAAACCTGATATAAAAACACAGCTTTCACACAAAACCTAACTGGGTTTTCATTTTGTTGCATTTCTAACCTAACGGACAACTGCCGATCTCAGATGAATATCAGACGAACGGTTTGGGCGTATACAAATGTAATTTGATGTGCTCTGCCATAATATGTGTAAGATTGTGTTAAAGTTCATATAAATAAATAAACCTATGAATAATTACGTTTATTTCAAGCATTGACATTTTCCATGAAGTAATTATTTTTTCGTAATTCTCAATAACAATAAAAAAAAAGTGCTTGCAATTTCTATATTTTAAAAGCCAAGGTATATGCTATATCTTTCGGTTTAACAGCAGATGGTTTGGTGGTGTTACTGAAATGTACTCTATGAAACACTATTGGGTGAACAGCAACACTAAATGGGTCAAACATATAAGCTATAATTGCTACAGTGAAGTAACAAGTTTGTTTGGTGACCATCGTGCTACATGGCTGGTCTGTCCCACACCTCACCACTCAGTCCCGCGGCTGTCCAATCACATCCTACATACAACAGAAAGAAACCAAGCACAGATTTTTTACTTGGTCAACTGTGAAAATAAATGTCCATGAACGCAAACAAAAGGGGATTGTGTTTCGAATTGGCAAGGTCATTTGATCAGCGTTGTCTTGGGTGTGTGTCTGTAAATACGGTAGCTGACTCCAAACACACAGAGGACCCCCGAGGATAAAGTCCATACCAGGCAGCGTCATTTGGGACCCTTCAAGGGCCAGCTGTGTGACTCGGCAAGGGCGGATTGAATCTGCAGGGGAAGCACTCCTGGCTGACAGCAGTGGCCCCCTCACCGTTCCCCATCATTTTAAAAATGTCCCTGCTCTCTTGCTCTCAGAGCTGTGTCCCCCTCTTCCTGACCTCCAGGGCATCCCCTGCTCCCTCCACCCCGCTAGTGCAGCCTCCCGCTGGGGCACGGCCTCACAGTTGGCCCCTACTGTCACTCTCCCCCATCAGCCGTCACTGGCAGTGGTGAAAACCAAATGTGGAAATGTTCACGACCGCTGGGAGCATAGCTAGCTGCTGTCTTTCCTTTCATTCAGGACAATCTGGACCAACTCAATAACCTTCTGTGTGAGCAGATAGCCCATGTAATTTTGGCAGGTATTTGCGCAAGCGAGGTCAGAAGTTTTTCTTAAAGCTACTAAGCACCGGTTAGACTAGTACTGTTGTAAAGCAATTGGAAAGCATTTGGTTATACGCTATATAATTTCCAATCGCAATGAATAGCCTAAAACACTGTTGAACAAAAATATAGAAAACACCATAACTCTTGAGAAAAAGTTAATTTAAATGACTGTCCTTCTATCAAACACCACACACATGTACACAGGCAAGGTACTAAGAGCTCAAGCAATATCCTATTTAACAAAGACATTAAAACGCACCAATTAGCGGGAAAGGGAGATGTGTGTATAATACACATATGCTCTCCGCTCATATCTTAATGAAAATAATAAACTGTTCTTTAGAAATCTGAGACTGATCAAAATCAAATTATCCATCATCTCTGGAATATTTTGGACTGGATAAGGCCGAGTTCAGGTCCCAGTCGGATAGGTATTGATTTCACAAACAAATCGAATTGATATTTTGTGTATAGAATAAAATGCATTTCACCAGGAGGGGAAAATAATCCTATAATACCCAGCTACCACGGTTTTCATATTTGTTGTACAGTAGCATCCTCCGGTTTAAACATGCATGTTTCCATCACGCACGACCCCTATAAAAAAAGTAACCCTTCAAAATCACGAAGAAGTCAGACTATTTGTGCTGCATATTGTCCAATTAGCATGCTAGCAGTATCCAGTGTATTGTGCACCCACGGACTGTAGGGGAAGGGGGGGGGACTTAGGCAGAGCAGGAAGTAACAGCTTTGTAATCTTTTGGGGGAGAGGAAAAATCTTGAACCTTGTACATTTATCAATACATCTGTTGATAGCCCAGTAAAACATCTTAAGCAGAGACCTGGGCACCGTCTGCATGGATTTGCGGACAGCCAATAGGATCCAGGTACCGGCATGCTACCTCAGGGTTGGAAATAGCGACACGGGTCTCTTTGGGTCAAATTCAGGGGTGGGCAGACGCCATCGTCTGGTCCAAAACCCGAAGAAGCTCTGTTCAACATCAGCCGGCTCCTCTCAAGTCAGGGACTAATGAGGGTGGCATTTAGCTGGTCCGGGGTGGGGCGTTGATCCCTTCCCACAGGACAGCTTACCACAGCAAAGACCACGACTCCAGCCATGCTACACATGTTGTCGACATTTTGTGTCAATGGTAAGTTCTACCTACTGGACCACTCCCTAATAGGCTGTGTGATTGTTCCACCTAGCATTCTGGTATATCATTTATTATTAAAATAAAATATTCGAGCCAATCCAATGACTACAATCGAAATGTAAAATGAACAAAATGGCATTGACTGAGGATCAAACCGTGGCAACTATTCAGTGTGGACTTTGCCGTTATTTTCCAGGATACGTTGCGACTCGTACAGCAGCCATCAACGGGGAGAGGCACCCCAGTGGCCAGTGGCCGTAGGGAAGTAGAGTCAGATGAGTCCGCCCCCCCGACTACCTGGAGATTGAGGGCAAGGCATTCCACCCCCAACCATTTTCTTTCCACTGTTGTAACCGGGGCCCATAAAAATAAAATCTGTTCATAATTTTCGGGGGGGGGGGGGGCAAAACCCAAAATTTGTGCGAGGCCTTGGCGAAGTCAGGAGATCGTTATTCAGACGCGTAGTGTAACGTCTTTGCGCCGTGGCCAGGACCGCTCGCCACGCTAACTTGATAAATAAATATTCCGAAGGATCCTCGTACGTACACACGGTTTGAACTAGACGTACGGCATGTGGAAACTTTGCATTCCGACAGAGGCCATCCAGGTTCTTCAAAAATGTCTTTCCCACCTGGCCAAAAGCATCCGGTAGATCATTCAGAGAAAGTCGTTATTTATTGAAAATTAAATATCTAATGACACCCTGAAGCTTTCCCTCTCCTCCACAACAGCCCACAGGTATTATGAAGGAAGAGAAACCCAACGGGTAAAAAACAAAAAGGAACAAGGCAATCCTTAGCTTGCTCGCAGGGGACACAGCAGACTTTCGAACTAACCTTAAAACTTCAACATCCCAGTGATGTCAATAGCGTTTATTTTCTCCCCTCACAGCAACTTCACATGTCCCACAAAACACAGAAAGCATAATAAGATAATGACACAAAGGCCTGGTTTTGGAACGAGATGTTCGGAGGGCGTTCCCACGGCGGATAGATGGAGGGAAGGGTTTTTAAGAATGGATAAAAACCGAAGGGAGTGGAGCTGTGGACAGCCTTCCTGTCACAGCTCTTCCTCGTCTTCTTCCTAGCAGGCCTAGGATCTTAACAACCCAAGCCTTTGTGTAAAAACGCTGTATGTCTGACATGGACGGGGGAGGGAGGAATAAAGCCATCTAGACAGTCCGTCTCCCAGCTGCCCCAAAGGTGAGAGGAAGCTGGCCCCCCTGCCCCAATCATGACCACCAAACCTCCTGCCCGTCCTCCCCACCTTCACTCCCTCCCCAGGGTTTCGCTTTGCAATCCCACTCAACTGTCTACGAACCAGTCGTTGTAGCAGAAACACATGGCAGCCCCCCCCCCCCCGCTGGCACTTGGTTTCAATCAGGCGGTTCTGGCAACAGGACGCTCGCTGGGCCGACAGGGAGCAGTGCTGAAGACCGGACGGAAAGGAAGTCCTAAAACTACGAGACGACAGGTGGCTGCTTTGGCAGACCCCCACCCCCCTCCAAATAACCCCCTACCTCGACGCACCTGTGAGGGTCCTGGCTCCGAGCGAGGCCCGGTTTGCCCCTCGGAGCAGCACGCGATTCGCACAACCACTTCAGAACCTTCCCCCTCCACCCGGAGCCCCAGACCAGCAGCTCTGGATCAACATTCCCCCCACCGACTTAGAAAAACACAACCCTGCTTCTCCTTAAATAGACTATTAAAAAGAGATTTCCTGCTGACAGTGCAGTGACAGGCCAAGATTCCACATAATTTACTACCTATCTGTCAATTTTATCACCATATTGATTTCAGCAATGCAGCGGGGCCTGAATACAAACCTTTGTGTCCCCGGGACGGGAACGCTTTGGAAGGCAGCTTATCCCTGGCCAATGCAAGAGGTAGACGTGGTCTTCAGGGGCCTTTCGCAGCTCTGTGTTTGGCACGGGGCCCAGAGCCGCACAGCACACACACAGTTCACTGATCAATACCAGACCGTTGGAGGAGACACGGAACGCATCGACTAGGTACCCAGCTAAGGGAACTCCATCTATCATGACCGTGTTTCAAGGTTCCGTGTCCTCGCACGGTTCCACCACCAGCAGGGCCGGCTGAATTCACAAACGTGTTCAGGCTGCGCACGCAAATCGAATTCGTCCACACCCAGGCATTACAGCCTTGGACGGAGCCAGGAGAAGACCAAAGCGTAAATGTGCCAAGTCTCTCTCTCTGTCACAATCAGTACGGAGAGCTATTAAAATAATGTTTTCCCCCAGGTAAAAAAGATCCTCCAGCGTGTCGGAGAGAAAGACTTCTTTGGTATAAGTTGCTTTAAAAAGGCATTGAGACTTAAGTCCACACAAAAGACAGAGAGGTGGGTAAACCGCCATGACATCCATCTGGAAGGCACCACGGTGTGTGTGAGTAGGAGAGGGCAGGATGAGGGTAGCCAAGGCTTCCAACGGAACTCCTACCTGCCAACGCCGGTAACAGAACACCGCCCACACACCATATCGGGATTTCATTTGATAAATCTTTAAGAATGGATTTTCAAACAAAACCACTTATTTTTTTGTATTTTTTACTGCCCCACAGCAGACATTGCATAAAAACCCCGGTGGCGCCTGTCGAAGTGCAAAATGCATGAATCGTTCCCAAATGGCCGAGAAGGGGGGGGGGCACAAAAGAACCGATTCAAACGTCGCTTTGGCGGTTCCTCTCAGAAAGAGGGAAAAACAGGGGACTAATCCATTGTCATCAAACAAGCAGTCGGTCTGAGTTAAAACCTGACTCGTAGAGAGTAAAAGCAGAGTCGATGTCTCTGGGCTAAGCTGTGACCAACCAAACGTGCCTCCACCACTACAGACGGCTACCCCGACATCCGTGAAGGACGTTTTAGGGGCCGCGGAGAGCTTGGCAATGGATATTTAATTCCAGCCGTCAAATGCGTGGGTACCATTCTCCAACCAACGCTGATGTACCTGGCTTGCGGCGTACATCCATAACTCTTTAGAGGCAGACTGGATTTTACTACGCATGAAAAAAAGATTTTGCGTAGAAGGTGGGAGGTCAGGTTGGAGCTAAATAAGTGCACAGGAGTAGGGGACAGGGGACATGGGACAGGGGGTATGGGACAGGGGGTATGGGACAGGGGCAGGGGAATGGGACAGGGGCATGGGACAGGGGGTATGGGACGGGCATGGAACAGGGGGTATGTGACAGGG
>JACXGK010005378.1:0-33333 GCA_016801125.1 Novumbra hubbsi | reverse complement strand
GAGAACTGAGAAGATAGTAGGTAGATAAGGGGCCTACGTACAGGTAGATAAGACGGCTGTGAGAACTGAGAAGATAGTAGGTAGATAAGGGGCCTACGTACAGGTAGATAAGACGCCTGTGAGAACTGAGAAGATAGTAGGTAGATAAGGGGCCTACGTACAGGTAGATAAGACGTCTGTGAGAACTGAGAAGATAGTAGGTAGATAAGGGGCCTACGTACAGGTAGATAAGACGTCTGTGTGAACTGAGAAGATAGTAGGTAGATAAGGGGCCTACGTACAGGTAGATAAGACGTCTGTGAGAACTGAGAAGATAGTAGGTAGATAATGGGCCTACGTACAGGTAGATAAGACGTCCGTGAGAACAGAGAAGATAGTAGGTAGATAAGGGGCCTACGTACAGGTAGATAAGACGCCTGTGAGAATTGAGAAGATAGTAGGTAGATAAGGGGCCTACGTACAGGTAGATAAGACGCCTGTGAGAACTGAGAAGATAGTAGGTAGATAAGGGGCCTACGTACAGGTAGATAAGACGCCTGTGAGAACTGAGCAAACAAGACAGGTAGAACAGAGGCCTGAAGTGAAAAGGAAAGCAGGCAATAAGGACACCTGAGTGTACATACGTTCCTGGTTGCAGGGAATCCGGAATGTAAATAAGACACACAGGTAGAGAGAAAAAAGAACAGACACAACAACTAAGGTTCTGGGACAAAGATTCCTGTTATTAAAAGAAATTGGAAAAGAGCAAAATTAGGTTCTATATTGCACTATTAAAATGGCAATTGTTTTCACATTCCAATTGGAGAACTCTGTGTACACAAAATTGTATGGCAATAGAGCCATTCTAAATTATACTTATGGACTCCAGCTACACCACAGCCAAAGAGAGATTTGAGGAGTGGAGAAAGGCACACAGAACAACGAGGCTCCTACATCCATGACTGCAACTGCCAGAAGCCATTTGACCGGACATGGGTAAATCAGAAAGGAGATTGTTTTATTTGAAATCTAAACGGATAATTGTTTTACATTTTTTGTGATAAATTTACACAACTGAAACAGTTGTTTATTTAATTGTCTGGGTGGACAGATGTTAGGGCCTAAGAAAATATGTAAACTGATGCATTGTTTTGTCTTCTCCTTTTTCTTATAAGGATGGTGTTGCGGACCTCTAACTTAATGCATGGAGATGATTTGGACAAATAATTTGAAAGAAAACCTCCAACACCTTTTCCCTCCGGCAACTTTTGAGTTCCAGAACCTAATTCATGGCAGATGAACGACATGTCAAGGAGAAGGTGTAAGGCCATACATTGTATGTCTGGAACACATCTCCAATCAACACAGCTTGAAATTGAACAAGCCTTGTGCCCAACCGATCTGAGTCACAGAGTGGCTCACTACAAAAGAAAATGAGACGGTTTCTGACCTCAGGACCGAGGCAGAGTGGCCTTTCGGTCAGTAAATCAATGGACAAGAACAAAAAAGGACAATGTGCCAGGCGAAGAGAGAAGACTAAAGAGTAACTTCCCGGTTAAATTTTGACTTTGCCATGTATTGGGAGAGGTTACAACCAAAAGGTGAAGATGGAGCAGGAAGTCAAAACTCTTTTGTTATTGTATGCTGGTGTTCATTACTTTTAATGTTTAGTAATTATTTGCTTTTGTGGGGCTCTTTGAGCCCCAGAGGAGGGATCTTTGAAGTTTTTTATGAAATCATGTTGTTATTCCACATTAAGCTAACAACTTTATATTTAATTTTTGAGTTTCCCTGTCAAGCAAAATGAACAATCCAAAGAAAACCTTTGTGACAGAAAGGACATTTTGGAATTTACTAGTTTCATACATGATATAAAATTGTATTAAAGGGGAAAGATATAAAACAACTGTCAAATAAAAATTATTGTAAAATGTGTAAACATATATCATACTTACTACTCTACACTTTATTTTTACCAAGTTATTATTTGCTGTGTTATTTTGAAAGTAAGTTTTAAACATATAGGGTTTCTGGAGGATGCATGACTAGAACTAAGGAGATCCTAATCTGGACTCTGTATGGACTTGGTCTGTAAAATGTGAATCCAAATTTTGCAACGCTACTCAGAAATATGTGATGCAATTCACACAAATGTAATGCAAGTCACAAATCTGTAAAATACCGTTGACAAATGTTTTCGCAAATTCAATTTCATCTGACAATGAATTACAAAAAATTGGCCTTATTCAAATATCCTGAAAATACATTACCTACTTTTGAGATACTTGCATTTTTATCATGAAGGCACATGTTGTATTTGAAGTCAAAATCTACAGACAATGTACACCTACACACCTACATCCAGCAGATATAATATTAATACACATACATTAATCATTTAATAGTTTCACTGATAACTGATTTTCCACAATAACAAAATTATCAGATATACAGCAAAATTTGTTACATAACGTTCTGGACATGCTAAGGGATTTTTGTTATTTTAATTGGTTTATGTATAAACATGACAGGAATGTGTCCCACAAAAACACTAGCTACATACTTTAAAACATCATTGATGCGGGTCTGAGATTAGACAACTCTATATCTCAAAGACAGCTGTTGGGTTGACCTTTGATATTTGCAAATGGTTGTTTCCACTCAAAACTGCTCAATCACATTTACAGTAATTCACTTTAAGAACAGCAGAGCACAAACAGAAAGCAGAGGACATTACTTTGTGTCGAATATACTCTTATTGTTACAGTCCTTTGTTGCGGTTGTCAGACATGTTTGCGGAAAACAGGTCATAGTAAAATGACCCTGTGATGATAACGTTTGCAGGGGTCTGCCAATCATTTACAGTCTAGCAGAAAGTAGTACATATTTGTTAATTGCTCAAGTTCAACACCTTCAAAAATAAAATGTAAAATGTCATGCAACACTTTCTCTTTATGTAACCTTAAAAATTGCTAATCACTGCACTGCATTAACATATTCATGACAAAGGAGGAACAAGGACACAGACGGTGATGTCTGATCTCTATCCTTTAGGTGGAGACATTGTGGTCACATCACAGATTGGCCTTCTCCCTCCCGCAGTACTGTAGATGGCAATGAGGATCAAAGGATCATTTGCACATCAGGTTATTTTGCAAACATCAAAGACTCCCAGATCCACTAAAGCAGGGTAGAGATAAATAAATGCTTAAGAGACTCAGATCCTGCATAGTCGGAGAATGAGTCACGTTAAATTACAACCATGCAAAACACAACGTTGAGATCAAGAAAGAACAGAAATAAAGTCACTCAATCTTGCATCATTTGACCTGTCATAGCAGATTACAATATTAAATTGTCCTCCACATGACCTAGAAGTTGGGCCGTGCAGGCTCAGGAAACAGAAGGTTAAGGTGACGATATAAAGATGAAGCGGTCCTCTGTATTCACATGTGAATACAGAGGATGACAAGTAAACATCTCACCACAGTTGCATTCCTTTCATTCATGCACTTTATCATTCAAAGTCTCATTCAGTTATAGTTAAGACTGCTGTTCTTTATCTCCAGGACAGACCTAGAGGCCATGGAGCAGCTTCCCCAGAGGGACCTCTCTCTCCCCCAGCAGACTATCTCTCTTCAGGCTGGTACCCTTGTTCACTACCTTGATCTTCACGGCCAGGTTCTTCACTTGCACCGAGGTCACAGAGTCAAAGAAGAAGTCCTCATTGAACACAGGATTCCGGCTGTTCTTGATGATAGTGCTTCGTTGTTTCTGTAGCTTGCCGGGGTTGAGGTACAGCGACACGCAGCAGTTGATGCTCTTGATGTCGTACAACTTGTCATAAAGCTCTTCGGCAGCCAGAACGCGGATGCGTAGGCGGGCGGTGCCCGCATCATAGTTGGCACTGAGTCTCACCCGGCCACCCTTGTGCAGGTTGACGGTGTACTCCCGGTGCTCCCGGTCCGATGGACCACCACCGTGGAGGGCGGGGGAATCGAGCCGCCTTGGCACGTGCGGACTGGGCTCGGCCGAGCTGCACTCGTCCGTGGACAAGGAGCTGTGACGTGCAAAGGTCCGCTTGGCTTTAAACACCTTGGCCTGCGTGTCGTGGGTGAAGATTTTGAGCAGCGAGGCAGAGCGGGAGAGCAGGGGGGAGGCGAACGGAGAGGACTCCGCCGAGGAACAGGTGTCACTTTCGCCTCCGCTGAAGTAGCGGTACGGGTTGTGAGATGCGCTGAAGTCCGGGGGGTTGAGGTGGTTACCCTCCCCGGCGGTGCCCCTACCCTTCCGCTGGGTGCTCGGGGAGGTCAGGGGACTGGTCTGGTCGCAGTGGAACAGGGACTCCTTGCGGCGGGTGTGGGGGCTCTCCATCAGCGTGACAAAACCATAGGAGGTTTGGGTCTTGGGGACATAGGGCAGTGACATTGCCGTCTGAGACTGAGGGTCAGCGTTGGTGTCTCCTGCTACCACGTCATCAGCACTCTCTATCTGGATTATGTGACGATTGGCGGCCCTCAGCAGGTTCTTGGTGTCCCCTGCCAGCTTGGCGACCAGGCGCGGGCTGTTGATCTTCTTACTGCCAATGGTCTGCTCAGAGGCTGAGGGGCGCAGCCCTTCCTTAGGGTTCACGACATCTAGGTTCTCAGGTTCTTGGGGGCAGGAGACAAGCTTGGGGGGAATGAAAAAGTCAGGAATCTTATCAGGAGTCAGGACATTGCTGTAGACAGGAGTAATGCCCTCCTTATCCCCGTTCTCCCCTCGCCGGAGCACAGTGGTCTCCACAGAGCCACGGATCTTCTCTAGAACCCACATACTCCCACTGGGCTTCACCAGATGGGACGCGGGGGTGTTTTGTCGGTCTGCAGGCAAAAGAACAAACGAGAAAGCAGTTATAGGTGTGAAGTACATTAAGACACATCAGAAATCTCCTTGGAACTGTATTTAATTGTACCAGAAATGTTTTATTGATCCTTAAAAATGAAACTAACCTGTCTACTTTTCATAATATATTTCATCAAGGGTTATTTGAAAATTCTCACTTGTATGACCTACAGTTTGACACATTATTGACGAGTAAATAAAGCTATAAAAAAGTTTCAGTGTTGTTTTACAATAAGAGAAATCTACATTTTAGGGAAATTAAAGGACATGATCCAAATTGTATAAAACAATCTGTCACAATTATTTGCACAATTATTAGATGGAGTTAAAGTACAGACTTTCAGCTTTAACTTTAGGGTATTTGCCAATTATTTAACCATTCATAATGTTTGTACATACTGTCTACCTCAATCATACATATTTTATAAAGCCCTTTTCACATCAACAGGTTTTACAGTTTTCTTTCCTGTTTTCCAGTTTTCTTGAAACCCCAAAGAGCAAGCAAAAGTGTTATTGCTCAGTGGCTTGAAAATACTTCGTAGTAGTGTCCAAACATAGGAAGAAACCTAGAGAGGTAGCAGAGTGAGGGGTGGTCACTTCTTTTCAGTCTGTGCCATGTAAAGATTATAAGAGTACATTACCTTTTGGGCCATGTCAATGTATGGTCAATTTACGGATCCCAGGGGTATATATGACAGTTGGCTTTACTGCTGTCTTGGGTAGTTGTGTTTGTTTGCATCATTAGTGGATTCACAAGAGAGCTATTAAATGTCTTGTCTTGTCAATTCTAGGCTTTGTATTTGAAGTCGTTTGCTGGTGTTGGACACACAAGGACCAAAGAAGTGGGCATTTTATGCAGACGAATGCTCACCAAAATGATTATTAAAAGCAACAACAAATGTTTCAGATATCAGGAACTCCCCAGGAGTTAAATGTGGTTGTTCCAGACACTACTATCCAAAGAAGATTTTCGCAGACGAATTACAGAGGCTTGACAGCATGGTGCAGAAACACCTGCTAATCTAACAAATGGGGTGATTAAAAAAATAAAGAGCCTGCAGCTGGACAATGGTCTCACCCATACTGCTAAAGCAATCAACGGTTTTTTCAGGACCAAAAAGTGGAATGTTTTTGACTGACCAAGTAAACAACTAAACCGGAATACAATTGAACATGTGTTTCACTTGCTGAAGTCAACCTAATGCAAACAAAAAATGGGTCAAATACAATCCTGGCACAGCATCACCATGGAAGATACCCCACGTCTAGTGCCAGACGTCAACGTCATGGCAGTCATTGAACAGGTAGAATATGCAACCTGAGGAGAAGCATCCCCACAGAATGATGCTGCCACTACCTTATTTCACAGAGCTCTTGTTATGGTTGACTGGTGCACAATTCCCACTCCTAAGCGCTGAAGTTTGTAGCTCCTTCAAATTGACTGTTGGACTCTGTGGTTTCTCTAACAGGTGTACTTACTGTTTGGGTGCTTTTCCTAATCAATCTATTTGTATAGCTTTATCTTTAACTTTAGTAAAATGCTCTTTGGCTTTTTGCCTAACATTTACCAAGCCTGTTAAATTATCCGTCTACAGTTTTTATGCAGAAAAACGTAACATCTCACAGGTGGAGGCCAATGGTAAGATAACGTTTTTTTTGTTTCATGTGTGTAAATTTAGAGCTTCTGCAGTACAGGTGTTTCATCTTTAAATGTGTATTTTCCTTACAAATGTTTGCCAACACAAAACCAATTTCACAAAAGTATTACAATAATTAAATGTTGGCACTAGTTGGGAGGAAAAACAGATTATTGACGTTATATCGATTTACGAAAAATTCCATCTGAATACATAAACATTGTATAGAGTAATCAACCAATGTTTTCCGGTGTTTTTGGATGAGCGGTGGTTTGCAGGTTAAATAGGCCTAATAATCCACTAAACAGTGGTGTGTTTGTTGGATAATCCGGATGAAGCATTTAGGATACGGGTCAAGAATTTGTATATGAAAACACGAGTAGATAATATTGACACCGGTCGGCGGTCGCCTTTGAATTTTTGCTGTTCCGGTGCTATCAAAGTTCTTGGAAGCTCTTAGTTCCCAGTGGGGAATTTAAACCGAATTTCGCTCAAAGTCGGAAAAAGAATGGTGGTTTTGTCAGTTCTTTCAATGGTTCGATTAGCCAACGCTTTCTGAAATTTCAGTGTCACACGAAAGAATGAAAAGGCTTGTCGAATGAAACGTATTTGTTCATGTTTGATTATCCTAAATCGTGAGGAATAAATCTCCCAAATTACCATAAAATGTAAACATCTCTTCAATTTTATTTCTAAATAAGGTTTAAGATTATATCTTGCAGAATATTAGGAGGGAGAATTTGACGAAGCCGCTAGTTTTTTTTTAAGTGGAACATGGATTGGATCAACTTTGAAGTCAAACTGTTCCCCGATGTGTATGGATTTATTGATCTGGAATTCCCCCGCAGTTTTGTCAGCAACATGACAATGGAACGCACCTTCATATTTAACGTATGATTAGAACCCATTCGTGTTTTAAGCAATGGCTTGGAAGTAGTAAGGGTTATAGCCTTTTATGCTCAATGATTTTAAATTAGGCACATTTCGGACATGTTAACCTTGCGGCTCTGGAATCTGACTTTGTGGCAATAGAATCTAGTGGCAAACGTTATACCTGTCAGATAACGTTGTGTTTTAGACGATACAATTTTAGACTAATAGACCAGTAAGAAAACTTCACAATTCAGAATCTGCGGTAAAGACGTTAACACAGTTTTCCGCCCACAATTCCGCTTTTGAAGATCACTCAAGTGAAATGCCCTACTTGAATGAACACACAAGATATTCAACTTGTAATAACTCCGATTGGACAAGATCATAGCCAAAGCCTAATCTTTTGTTTTATTTGGTTGAAATCGTCTAAAGTAACATAAATAAATAATGTTTGCATCCTAAATAAAAGATATGTAAATATATATATATATGTATGCTATGATAGGACACGATTGTTTTACAAAGGCTAGGAAACCAGAGTACATTACATTATGTTGGTTGGTACGCATTCAACTATTCTGTAAACATGCTGAACAACAAATTGCTCCAATAGAATTAAGACCTCTGCATAGGCATAGTCAGAAGCATCACGTATGGCCAGTTCAAGTTGATAACAACTGGACGATATAGACAAAACTAGCTGATCTTGTCTTTATGCTTTGAACATGCGACTTTATAATTTT
Source organism: Novumbra hubbsi (assembly GCA_016801125.1). Classification (NCBI taxonomy): domain Eukaryota; kingdom Metazoa; phylum Chordata; class Actinopteri; order Esociformes; family Umbridae; genus Novumbra; species Novumbra hubbsi. The sequence goes on along the minus strand of JACXGK010005378.1, from coordinate 25,217 downwards.
GTCATTAAAGAGAATGAGGACAACATCTAACATCTTTTATTAAAAACAAGCACAATTAAGTTCATGAGAGGTAGGAGGGTTACCATAGGCTTACGATCTCAGTGCAAATGTTTTAACTACATTAAAAAATATATTCAATGTTATAAATCTGTTGAATTCAGTGTAATAAACTTACTGAGACGTGGACGTAGCTATTGTCAACTTGATTCTTCCGTAACAGGTGTTTTCTCCCGCGTCTTTGACACACACGGTTTAAAGTACTAGACAATTCCCCATCACATGATTTCGCTTCTAGAGGAACATGACGGTTTTTATACAATCTCTCAGCAGCGATGTTAGGATCCCACCAATAAGAGAAAACTGTGTGATCCTCACGAGAGCCAGTCACAATCACTGATCTAAACTCAAGTTAGTCCGTATAAACACTTTCACAAGGTATGTTTTTATAACATATATGAATTAATCAAGTTGGCTATAAGAGCATAAGCTCGGACCAAATCAAAAACGTATTATATGTTATTATATAGGTCATACAATTATCGAATGTGAACATATATAATTAAAACAAACATATATAGCTGATACACTGCAACATTAAGTAATTTCCACTAACTAAATGTGAACTCAAATAAATGCAGTCAATCCTATACCAACCGCATATCACTAAGAGGAAAAAATGCAACAATAAATGGTTAACGTTGTTACAATCTTGCCCCATGTTTTAATAAGTCCAAACTATAGGCTTTAAAATAAAATGCTAATATACCGGTGGAAAGGGTGTGGGCGGGAGAAAATAAAAAAAATAGTGATGCACAGGTTCACTCAACAAACCGTGTTATAGTCGAGATTTGAGAGGAAATGCGGGCGGGTTGAATTATACGAAAAGCCGTTTTTTGTTATTATTGGTGATTCATTTTTTAGCAGTCCGAATAAAAAGCAAGCAGTGTAATGAGATCCTCAGTCTCAATTCCCCGTACCCAGACAGACACAACACTTGTTTTTAGTTCGTGTCACCCACTCGTCGCATTATTAATTTGTTTTGTCTCCACTACACATTCTGTGAAACGACAATGTTGTCATACTTTCAAATTTAGTAATGTTATTGTAACTTTTCTGAGGAATTATTTGTTCATGTGTTGTTGTCTAAGGACTGTTTTATTTAACTTGGAGCCCCAACGTTGATACTATCAGCAAAGTAATATGAAATGTAATATATGATGTAATATCAAAAAATATAAAAAGGTTGTCTTCTAACAAAAGGCGTCGTAGCGTAAGCATCAAACCCCTTTGTTACAGGCAGTTCCCCCCAAAGCAAGCAGGATCATAAGAGTTAGTAATAGATGTCTCTGCCTTCACCTACACCGGAACATGGTATTGCGTCATTTCCAGTGATCTCAAGTGAGTTCCAGACATCGAGGCTGATTGGGCAAATAATGTAAATGTTCTGAACCCTAAATGGAACACAATTTGACAAGCCAATGCTTAAACCTTTATTATGATATATACCTGCAGCAATAGCTAGTGAACCGCAGTGCAGCAAATCCCAGACCACTGTGCTATATGATTTAATTTAAAGCAGTGTGGCCTGTCTTCAAACATTTGTTTTTCGTTGGAAACTTTGCCTTAGCAAAATGCCTGCAGCATGAACATTGTCAGTTAATTGTCTTTTTATTTTTTTGGAGGAAGATGTCTAAGCTTTCAGGGATCACTCTGTTGCCAATACCATACAATGAAAATACACTGATCAAAACGAAATTAAATTAACACTTAAATCACACATCAGAATGTTGGATGGTGTCGGGGCCTTGGGCAGCTGATGACATTTATCTATGAGACAACATTTTTTACAAAACATAGCTTGTTTGTGACATTTCTGTGTACAAAGTTGCTGGTTGAGGCTGCAGTCTAGGCATTTTCAGAAACACAGGTGATATCAACTCAACAAACCTTTTGAAAATGTAGCTTTTGTTAATTTAAAGGCTGAAAGCATAAACATACTTGATTTTCACCATTAATAATTACCCCTAAATAAATCAGCTGTTCCCATAGAATTTACTTGTATAGATATCTGTGGTTCACAAACAACAGGTAAATAACTATGGATCCTGTAGAACGGTATAGTCAAGGAGAGGGTTATAACAATTTCTAAGGCATTAGATCGGCATCAACAGCATCATGTCATGGGGCTGCTTCTCTTTAGCGGAGACAGGGGCACCAGTCAGGAAAGAGGGGACAATGACTAGCTTGACATAAACATATGTTGGTACACACCCTACTTCCCTTTTACCCAAAGTTGACCTGTTAAATTTAACCTTTGGACACAACAACAATCTGAAGCACACAGCCAATTCAACCAAGAAATTGCTTGTAAATGTCCCAGAAGGCCCCAGAGTCTGGACAGTAATCCTATGGACACTCAGTGAACTGATCCGGGTGGGCTTTGCACTCAATAGTCCATCACAACTAGGCTGAGCTTGAACTCTCCAGCAAAGAAAATTGACATAAAATGACAAAGTCCAGGTGTGCTATTCTGACAGAGACCTATTCAAACAGACTTACTGCGGTAATCCAAGCAAAAGGTGCACCCATTGTTATCTTATGGGGAGGGTCCATACTGTCATTATCTTTATTCCTTATACAGATACCAAAAAAAAAAAAACTTTTGCCTACTTTGAACAACAACCTCCCTAAAAAAAAATCCTGCAGTCTAGGAACAATGTAGGAATACACCGCCTCACATTAGAAACAGGCTAATCAACCAGGGGGGACTTCACAGTTCTGGTTTTAATGCACTTCTAATGGATGACTGAATCAGAAATGTTGAATGTACAGTGTTTGACAGAACCAACACAACGCAAATGCATATTTCTTTCATATGACACATTTAAATCTGTTCTTAACAGCTCTATCGATTCCAGATGCGGTATCATACAATTCTATATTGTCCATTGACTACAATACTCAAAGAACGTTACTACAAAATATCTAACCTAATATCTTTCCCCTGCTTGACATGTCAAACTACAGAGGGCACACAAATCCACAGCGGTGTTCTCCTTGTTCTCCAAACCGGCATGACTACTGGTCTGAAACCTCAGGGATCCGCTCAAGAGGTCCTTGTTCCAATATAAATGTAGAAGGTCAACTGAATTATGGCCATGCAAAATGACAAATAGATTTTCAAACAAACTGATATATTCTGAGTGACAAATAATAAAAATATATATATATCTGGCAACGCCTTTTCTGAACAAACAGATTAAAATTAAGAAGGTTGTAATACAAATACATGTCAACACTGATAATACATGGCACGACCAGTTCTGGAGAGTTAAACAAAGGAGAGCATAAGAGTCATCTCAGGCTTTTTCAGATAAGATTGTTGTCTTAGCTGCAGCCAGTCATCCCATTTCATCCCACTGCCAGTTTCTATTGACATGAAGACGTTTAATAAGTACATCAGAGACACTGAGAGGACTCAAACAGGTAGACGGGCTGCAGCAAAGATAACAATCTTTGTTGAAAGAATGACTGGTAGGCTCTCCTTTGTTTAACTCAGTACATCAGAGACGCACACACACCAACATGTAAGATGTTCAGCCAATTAATTTTCAAATGAAGCTAAAGATACAAGGGTATTTAAGATCTAGGCTGAGACAGGAACAGAGAAAGATACACAATAAAAGGTGTTCACAGCCACAACCTCTATCAGTTTGCTAATTTGCAGACAACAAAGTATTTTATTAAAACAGAAAGAAGGTGCATCCCCTCAGCCATACCTGGGAATCACACAAACTATTTAACGGCAGACCATCCTTGATCCTCACATGGAGGACACCTCATTCAGAGATCTACAAAGTGGCCAATTATCTTTGCTAGATCATGGGGAGTCAAAACACATCCCAACACTTGAGTCCTCCGTCACACTGTCACAGCCACACATCTGTTAGACCCCAGGAAGTACAGGAAGTGAGAGGAGCGCGGAGCGGTGGACGGAACAACCAATCGATGAGAACCGTCTGACCAAACAGAAGTAGACAATAGCTCGGCGGGAGAAGAAACACACCAGGGGAAGCAGTGTGTGTGCCATGTGGACGAGGGCTCCGTGTGCATGCTGTCAGACCAACACGACCACTAGTCAACCAGGCATTATACATCACACAGACCACTCTTACCATTCTCCATCCCCTTTAGTTGCCTTGGTGACAAAGCCTCACCATTCAAGATATCCCACCCCCAACACAGGCACATGTACAAACACACACACACACACCATAGATGCGTATAACTCTGATACACCGTTACAACAGAGCCTGACTATGGTATGGTGATTCAGGAAATCTCATATGCAGCTCTTAAGCGGTTCGCATGTGACTCAAGAATCCGACCTCCTCCATCCACCACCAGTCAGATGTGGCAGGGGGCAGAGAGAGCGTCAATGAGGGTCCCGGGAGTAGATGCGGTCATGATCAATTCTGTCCGAACTATTGTCTTCTCCCTTAACGCCCAACGGGTGAGGCAGCCTCAGTGTGATGTCAGAACCGTTGAATGATCCAGATAAAGAACTGGGAAGAAAAGGAGCATGAGAACACAACATCCTTTTCACCATCTACTTCAGGTGGCTACCACAAGGCAACGTAATGCTGCCATCTAGAGGTGAAGAAGAATACACAATAGTTCTTCACATTTCAACTGTATTTACACAAAGGAATTGTTTCAATACCTAATGACACCTTCGGGAAGTCTATCACATCCATACCATCATAATGTTCAGATCTAATTATCAACCCTCCTTGTCAACAATCCCTAACAACAAAAGTGTCAAAACAATTTGGACAAAAACAAGTTTTAAAATTATTACCAACCACTACCATCCAGTACATAGAATGATTACATTATTATACCAAGAAAAATTCCTATAAAATATCTTCAGTAATAGTTGACAATCGCTCAGGAGAGGGCACTGGCTTCTGTTAAGTGGAAAAGTGGCACCCTCCCTCTCTACCAAGACACAGATGGGAACTTGTTAAACGATCAGTATATGAAAAATACAACCCTACATGATCCTAACCCGTTGGCTCTCACCTGCTGGAATACATGCAGACGCATCCACTTCAAAAGAGGTCTCAAAACTCTAATAAAGATCTTTATTTAGGTTTTAAATAGATTTACAAACCATAAGAAAAAAGAAAACACAAGCAAGAAAAAAGTTAATTGAGTGATCGTCAAAATATCCACATGTGCATATTAATATGAAGGTAAAGATTGTAAACAGCCTTTGATGCAGAAATGACAGTGTTGGACTAGCAGGGGGGCATTGAGGTCCACACAGAAATGACAGCGTTGGACTTGCAGGGGGGCATTGAGGTCCACACAGAAATGACAGCGTTGGACTAGCAGGGGGGCATTGAGGTCCACACAGAAATGACATTGTAGGACTTGCAGGGGGGATTGATGTCCACACAGAATAGACATTGTAGGACTTGCAGGGGGGCATTGAGGTCCACACAGAAATGACAGCGTTGGACTAGCAGGGGAGCATTGAGGTCCACACAGAAATGACATTGTAGGAATTGCAGGGGGGCATTGAGGTCCACAAAGAAATGACATTGTAGGATGAGCAGGGGCACGTTGAGGTCCACATAGAGAAACTGTGGGAAGATTCACTCAGGTGTGGTTTATGGTCTTGTTTTCCTGAGGTTTACTTTCCATAGTAACAGCTGGGTTCCCATGATGACGCCACACACCAAAACGTCTATTTGGATGTGGAGATAACGGTACCAGGGGCATGAAAAAAAAATAACAGCAAAACAAAATAAATCCCAATACTCCAAACATTATTGACAAAATAAAAGACTGGTCTATTCGTTTAATGTCAAACCCCTAAGAATTCATGATGATTGATATATACATGCTTCATACTCAAGATGTTAACGCAAATTATGTTAAATAGTGCAGGATCAGTCAGCATCACCAGCTTTTCTGTATTGAAAAACTGTACTGCTGAGTCTGATGAATAATAGCCATTACACAGTCCGAAAAAACTACACGCGGAGAATCAGAGCACTTGGAAGGAAAAACCATTACACCTTAATTTTGAAGTAAAAGACAACATCAAAAGAAGCTAAAAGGAGAGCCATCAATCTTCTCAACATACACTTGTTAGAATAGAGTATGTAACTCATGAGACTAACACAGCTTAACACCATCAACACTTAACACGGACATGCTAGTGGGCTGGCTAAATTACCTCAACCTCACACTGACCTTCCAAACAACGTATAGAGACAGAAAGTGCCCTTATAATCTTTAAAACATCCCATTAGTTAACCACAAAGAATAAGCATTTACACACTACTAAGAAAAGCGTGAAATGTGGGATTCTATTCATAACGCTAAAAATCTGTTCTTTTTTGGGTGGAATCTAGGCAGTGCACCTGTATGAACATGGCGTGATAGTGGAGTGATTAAGGATGCAATCCAAAATATTCCTCTCACTCAAAATGGCTGCTGATAGCCATGACGGCTGTGCAGACTGTTAATAGAGGGGTGTCTAACGGCCACTGGCTAGGTATATTTAGCTAATGCAAACAATCTCTCCCCCCAAGCAATCCCACCCTGCATTCAAGAGAAAACATAACAATGAACCACCACCCAGACATACATCAGAACAGCACGTGACATTGGACTTGGTGAAACACCTTGTGTTGCTGATCTGTTAGGAGCTGTGTGTTTAACCCTATGCCTCCGGGGGGCACTTGGCCTCTTTACAGCAGGTCCTTGAAAACACTAAGGCACCATAGCCTTACTAGTGAAAAGAACATGATGGGGCACTTTAGGGGTACTCTGGGGTAAGCTGAGCAAACTTTGATCGGTGAAACGGGTTGGGAACCACTGCTAAAGGTCATGCTCAGACCACTGTAACGCACTGTAACGCAGGTAGAGGAGACTGCATAGGTTATCTAAAGAGTACATTAGCATCCAAACATCCATTGTCTGCAGATACGCCCTCCAAATCATTACATTCTATTAAATACAACAGACAGTTAAGAGAAAAGCCCAGACCCAAGAGTGACATGTCAGTAGTGCCCCTAGACTTAGCTAGCATTGTGTGCAATAAAGGCGTTTCCAGCCATAAATCAGACAAAAGGTCACAGGTCAGCTGGGGCATCTCTTGTGCCCTCCAGGCCGCCTTAAGGTCATCACGCACTGAAACAAACTCGTCAGGAGACATAGTCCACGTGAAAAAAAACAACCTCAAAAGCAAATTGGTAATTGAGAAATCAGGGGCGTGGCTATGAAGAACACACCAAGGGGCGTGGCCATGAAGAACACACCAAGGCAACAGTTTGTAGAGCATTGGCCTTCTATTGCTCCGATGACATTGGGAAATAAAAACACCAGACACAAACAGACAAACAAAGTAACTTTTAAATCAATCTGGATTCAACGTGCAGGTGTGTCTGCACTCAGTGGAAGGATCTGCCGTGGTGGGGAGGTGGGGGTATGAGTTCAGTAGAGGAGCGGTGGGTGGGGGATAGCTGTGGATCGTCAGGACTCCTCGGTTCCCGAGTCATCTTCGTCATAGCAGCAGTCTTCCTCATTATCCTCGTCTTCGTCCTCCAGGTCCTCGTCGTCATAGTAATCATCGTAGAAGAGGTTTGAGCCCTCATCGGGGGGCGGGGCACGGGTGCGGACGCAGTACTCTGCCAGGGTTGTGGGCACCTTCACGCCATCGCGCTCAGCATCAGCTTTAGTGGCGTGGACCTGTTTCCTATACAAACAAACAGCCGGTCAGGCCTCGGGAACAAAGGGCTAACTACATAAGTGGGGTCTACAGCTAAATACATAAGTGGCCTATGTCTCTGTGTGTGTCTCTTTGCATGCCTGTGTACGCGTGTGTGTGTGTGTGTATACGCGTGCAAGGGTCCGTGTATAAACACACATGTGAGTGTCCGGGTCTGTATGTATGTATGTATATACATGCATCTGTCTGTCTGTATGTGTGGGTTTGTATGTATATACGTGTCTGTGTGTGTGTATGTATATACGTGTGTGTGGGTGTGTATATATATATATATACGTGGCTGTGTATGTATATACATGTGGGTGTGTCTGTAAGTGTGTGTATACACGCGTGTGTGTGTGCGCGTGTCTGTATATACGTGTGTGTGTGTGTGTGTGTATGTATGTACATGCATCTGTCTGTGTGTTTGGTTGTGTATGTATATACATGTGTGTGTGTATGTATATACATGCATCTGTTTGTGTGTGTGGGTGTGTATGTATATACATGTGGGTGTGTATGTATATACACGTGTGTTTGTGTGTGTATATACGTGTGTGTGTGTGTGTATATACATTTGTGTGTGGGTGTGTATGTATACACATGTGTGTGTGGGTGTGTATGTATATACGTGTGTGTGTGTGTGTATGCCAACCTGATGATCTCAGCATACTCCCTGTCCTTGCCCTTGCTGTCCCTCCACTTGCGGTACATGACAGAGGCATCGACGTTGGCTGGGGAGAAGGTGTTGGGCTCGTTCAGCAGAGAGATCACACTCAGCAGGATGGTCCTGGGGGGGTCAACACTAGGGTTATTAGAGGCAAAGCAGCCAATCAGCTCAGCTCCACAGAGTCCATTTGCTCCTGTAGAGGCTGAATGATCTGACAGCAGTTAGTTTGAAGCACCAGGATTGAAGGACACAACATACAATATTGTTTGTTGAATTGCTGAGGAGAAGCCGACAACTGGATGAACACATGACCAAAGGAAGAACACATACTGACATGTCGCTGCTACATAGATAAATGGCAAATAGGAAATAAATACAAGATTGTCAAAGACAATTCCTCTGGTGAATCAACACCTCTGGAGTGTCCCAAATTGTGGCCAGTGTGAAAATGGCCTGAGGTGACAGGGAGGTAATGTAGGAATCAACGTGTGCTATGACGGTCCACAACCAACTCCTGACACTCAAACTGTTTCACGCTCTGGTCTTGACAAATGGCTGTAGTTCATTTCTGAAGCTATCCTACGGGCCGACACCTAGCGCAGCTATCCTACGTGCCGACACCTAGCGAAGCTATCCTACGTGCCGACACCCAGCGCAGCTATCCTACGTGCCGACACCCAGCGCAGCTATCCTACGTGCCGACACCCAGCGCGGCTATCCTACGTGCCGACACCCAGCGCGGCTATCCTACGTGCCGACACCCAGCGCGGCTATCCTACGTGCCGACACCCAGCGCAGCTATCCTACGTGCCGACACCTAGCGAAGCTATCCTACGTGCCGACACCCAGCGCGGCTATCCTACGTGCCGACACCCAGCGTAGCAATTCTATATAATGACCAGTGTAAGATAGAGGAACAGATAATAAACCGGTGAGAGAAAAGACAATGCATATTAAAAAAGGGGGAAATGTTCTATATGACAGTATTATTCCATACTAACAGTTATATATATATATATAAATATTCTATAAGACAGTATTATTCCATACCAAAAGTACATATATTCTATAAGACAGTAATATTCCATACCAACAAATCTATATATTCACAGTAAACAGAAGCAACATGAAGGGTAAGACAAACCACTATGTGTGGTTGTGTGTTAGCACACCTAACGTTCTGTGTTGGGTTCCATCTTTCAGAAGGCAGCTCTCCACTTTGAGGGTCGTCCACTGGGGGGTGCAGGATTGAGATACACACGTCCCCGTTCTAATGGAACAAACACACAGTTAGGGCTGTCACTCAGGTTTTGGGCGAACAGTGTCATGAAGACGTGTGGCTTGGTGTGGTTGGGTCTCTCTCACCTCATAAATGTTGGGGTGCCACATCTTGGTGAGGAAGCGGAAGGCCGGGGGGGAGTAGGGATAGTCGATAGGAAACTTGATCCGAGCCTGAAAGAAGAAGTGCACGAGTTACGCACGGAGTCAGAAGATACCTCGGGTCAGATGCATGTCATTACTACTTTATTAAGGCCTGTCGTAGCTCAGACACGCCACTGAACTCTGACCAAGAACACGTGCAGGAAATTAGACATGCATCACAAAACATCAGATCAAATATGTTACTTTGGCGGTGCAGCAACAAACAACCTAACATATGACCCTCAAGGGTATTTTTCAATAACCTCTGATACATTTTCAATTGTACGCAGAAAGTTAGAAATAACAATTTGGACAGCCCTTCCAAAAAGCGCTATGCATTGGCCTGCATCAACGCAGCCTGACGTGACGATGTAAAAAAACGCAATTGAGGGCTGCACTGATTCTTACCCGTAATAATGAAACAGGCTCATTTTGGTTTTAAACCAAATTAAGAGGTGAGACCAATAATATGGAGAAGCCAATCAGCTCCAGAAAGGCGGCAAACACAACAACTCTATTGAATAGTCTCTGGATCCCTGAAGTCTATTATTACAGTATTATTACATTTGCACTATAATAGTGGCACAACATTTACAATAAAGACAATTTCATGATTAATTACCAAAACCTAATTGTGACAGTCGTAGTGGCATGTAAAGGCTGGCCTCCAATAGGGATCAAGACGGCAAAAGGCGACTCTAAGTGACCCTCAAAGTTGGTTCATTAGATGACAACGCCCACAAACACTGGGAATGAGGGGTCACTGAATAGTATGGGGGTCACTGAATGGTATGGGGGTCACTGAGTGTGAAGATGTGAATCATACGCAATGGCCTTTACAATCGCCCGGGTAAGACTCCAGAAACCTAGAACACCTAGGTGCATTAAAGCTGCTCTGGCACCTTGAGGGCCAACAACTTACCGAGAGACATTATTTTATCCCTGTATGTCACCCGTTCATATAACCGCTATAATTCAGTCCTAATATTCTCTGTCGTTTTCGAACTGTCCGCCCATGGGAATCAAACCTTTAACCATGCACTTGCAAGCGCCATACGTTACGACGAATCTCCAACAAGGACGACCCCCTTTGTGAACAGTTTTTCGACATGTGTACAAACCGATTGAGGGAATTCTATCCTGTATTCAAATTGTAATCCCGCCTCCTGTGATGCTTTAAGCAGTTAGGAACCAATAGCGAGACATCAAGACAACAGATCACACCAATGGGGGGTTCAGACGGTTCACAGCCAGGCCTAACCAGAGGATTCTGTAGTGAATAGACGAAGAAAAATCCTGTTTTGATTGTGTTTGTTAGGACTTTGTTAGGGTCGTTCCCCAGCTGCCGTCACGTCACAGACAATCCCCCATTCAGTAGCCACCCCCCTGTTGTACCTCCCCTAGTCCCCCCAGCTGAGAGACACATCTGACACCCCCTTTGCCCCCCCCCCGTCGCACACTTGCCCGCATTTGCTGATTCGGCACGGTCAGCTGGTGCTCTCTACCCCAAGCCAACTGCCGGGGGGGTGGTGTAGGATGGAGAGAACACGTGCTAGGGGTGGTGGTGGGGTGATAGGCATTGCCATCAGGTCTAAATGACAGGTCAGTTGACTAGGAGGATGTTGCTTATCCCTACAACAAGTCCCGAGTGGAAAGCCTGGCAGAGGCCAAACTGAATCCAGTGTGTTTAAGTCACTCTGGGGTGTAAAGTCTCAAAAACTCGCCTGGGTTCAGAACGACCAAAGTCACTCCACATACATTACCAATGCCAATTAATCACACCAACACTCCACATACATTACCAATGCCAATTAATCACACCAACACTCCACATACAGATCTAGAAAACTTTATTGAACCCTTCTCTTCCACACTCAACTTTCACAGCAACACTCCACATACATTACCCATGCCACTGAAGCCGAGACAGCAGGGGAGACAAACAGAAAAACACAGAAAGACAGACAGGCAAACAGACAAATGAACACAGAGCAAGACAGATAGAAAAACACTCAAGTCACACAGCTTTTGTAGCCAACATACCAACCTAGCTTGTCGCCAAGGGAGCCAAGGCCAGTGAAAATGTAGAAGGACATTTAAGCCCTGTAAGAAGAGCTCTAAGTGTAATTTTCAAGCAAGCAGCTTATTAAAGCATGAGCAGCTTCTTCTCTGTAAGAAGGTAATGGTATTACATTTCACCACGCGGCTTATAGAGGGCCTACAACACCCACACAGGGACAACGTGCATCTCAAAGAACACACTCGTACACGGCCCAGAATAGCCTACATGATGACTGCTCATATGAATGGAACAAAGACACGGGTTTCACAACCCACTGGAGCAACACACCACATGAACAGAATTCAGGTCTTGGAGTTAAAGAGAGCCTTAAAAATGGCCGATGCAGGCCCGAGCCATAGTCTAAAAGAGAGATAGGCGAGAGAGATAGGAGAAACAGGAATGGGATGTGTGAAAGGGAGGGCGGGGGGACCTCAGAAGTGAGCACTGACTGGGCACTGACTGGGCACTGCACGCCACCACACCAATGGCAGCAGAGCTGAAAGCCTTGAATTGCCTGCAGAACTGACACCAAGCCAAGTGAGAGAGATGAGAGGTGGTGTCCTGGATCGGTGGAGGGTGGAGGGCCTTGCTCATTCCCAGCGCTGCACCCGAGCCTGCAGCCCATCTTATGGGCAGCTCCCCAAGGAGCCAAAGCAAAAACAGGAGTGGGATGAGACACCAACGGGCTCACAAGTGGTACCAACCCCCCTCCACCCCCCCCCACACACACTCCCTAATTCTCCACACACTCTAATTTCCTCTAGAAATATTCCCACCGTGGCTGTGAGGCGTGACCATCTCCCATTTCACACAGCCATCCTGCACATCAACGGCAACCAGCCCACAGCTCCAGAAGTGAGCGTCTGAGTGTCCGCCGCTCAGCCACTCCTGGCGACTCGCTCACTTTGAAGTGGGACACTCCTGGAAAACAGCCCTCATACAGTAACACGTACAGGACTGCAGGAACCAGGAGGAGACTGCCCCAGGGAATCAGGATATCCAGAGCAGACTCAGGATGAACCCAACCTATCCACCCCACATTTGTTTGAACATGCTCTCCCCTGCTGTCTTGCCACTCTCCGCTCCCAACAGACGGTGAGTCAGGAGTATCCATGACATAACAGTTTGGGAAAACAGCCGGCAACCTCGGCACTGGAGCAGGCAGGAGGGGAGGTACAACCGACCAGAGCTCCCGGGTGGACAAGCAAACAGGTGACGACAGGCGAGAAGAATAAAACAAAGGAATTTTCTAATTTATTTCCAATCTCTTTCGAGGATGGTGACCTAAAACGGCGTGCGGCGAAGCCAGTCGGGGAAAACACGCCCAATAAAGTGAGGCTGGAACCAAGTAAACCAGGTCAGCTAAAGCCGCTAAAGCCCTCACAGAACTAATCATTCGGTTCTCCTCCCAGTGCACCAAACCACATCACCTTCTGTCTGCCAACCTCCTTAAACCACTCCCCGAGCAGTCCGCCCCTTGCCGGTTCTCCTGACTGCTCTACAGAGTGTGAGCAAAAAAAGAAATCTGTCCTTGAGAACAGCAGTACATGCCACACACACTCACACGTGGTAGACTAGAATGTGAGAGGGGAGGTACAGTGAATGATGCTTCCCATCAACAGAACTCTTAGCGCAGGGGAAAGGAGGAGCATGGGGGAGGCTCCTGTCAAGACTGAACAGGAGTCTACTTCAACAGAACGCAATTAGCCTAATTACAAGCTGCCAACACTTGACACATTGAGAAAGCCTGTTAACCCCCAGAGCTCAAGTTTTTGAAGAAGAGGACGATGGACGTCGAGGGGGTGACATCAAGCCTCCAAACACCTGGGGTATTTAAAAATAAAAAAATTAAAAATTAAAACCAGCACGATTTTCAACATCACTTTTTTCCACCATTCGGTGCCTGTCATATCGTAGGTTTGTTTACAAAAAAAAAAAGTATCCTACGTCTATGTTAACTATCGAAGATCGGCAAAATACAATCACCAGCTAATGTCTCCAGCGATACTTTGGATTTGCTAACTAGTAAGACTTAATTAGGCTGTCAGGCTTCTTTACAACAGAGACAATGCATTCTGTCCTGGATCAAGCGTGAGTAGAGATTGGACAACTACTCAGATGGTGGTCTGTTCTTTCATTTAGTGCACTTGTTAGCATTTAACAAGCTACCCTTCCCCTCAACGTCCCCTCCCAGTCCACATGCATTTATCAACTGTTACAACTTGTATTCTTAAAACTTTCACCTAGCACAGCTAGAAGAGAACTGGTCAACCCTCCGAGCCTGGTTCCTCTCTAGATTTCTCCCTAAATTCTTGACTACTGAGTTTTTTCCTAGCCACTGTGCAACACTGTGTTGCTTGCTCCGTGAGGTTTCAGGCTGGGTGTTTGGTAAAAGCACTATGTGACAACTGTTAATGTAAAAGGGCTTAATAAATAAAGTTGATTGTATCAAGATTGATAGTTGAGGAAGTATATGTACTGTAATAAAACACTCAAAAGGAAGTAAACGTCCTCGTCAAGACAGCATTCAATCTCCCAAAATAACCATCTCAAAGCTGAGAACTGCTTGATAGAAGTGCTTGAGGGAAGTGTTGTTGACAATGAAGAGTGAATGGTTGTCTGGCTGTCGCAGTGGAAGGTTGCGAGAAAGAGTTAAGCTAATAGGATTGTCGGTGTGTTAACGTAGGAAAGGAAAAGACAATGTAGTCCAAGAAAACAAGGAACATCCAGGGAAAGGAAAGAGCAATTATAAATGATATCTTGATAGAGGAAATCTCCCCTGAACTCTGAGACTTACACAGTCAGTGCTTCCAAAACAGGCAGTCACCCTGTCCTCTGGCCTGCCAGAACAAAATTCCCTGGCCAGGTGACATGGCGCCCCTGTTCTGGTCCAAGCAACAGGGTCACTCAGGGCCATGCAACCCCCACATCAGGCCACAGGCCGTGGGCTAGCTGGGCAGGGCAGACCATAGCACTGCAGAGAGTGCAGCCAGTTTGTGACCCAGCAAAAGTATTGACTAATGGCAAAAATTAAATGAAGACTGAACATGGCTGAATCCAAAGTAGCAATATGTTCAATAAGCATCTACCTCAATATGTCAAGCGATCAGAGGATTTGAAAAGAAAATGTATATTAATAATACTTGGTTGTTTTCACTTTATTTATAATGTATTGAATGTTGCTGTTGTTTTACCACTCATGCTTCGCTACAAGAGTTTCATAAAGAACGGAAAGCATTTTGTTTGGTCTGATGAGTGACAAATCAAAAGCAAGGAGGTACACACTGATTCTATTGTGCTTCTACTGTATTGATACCTACAACAATGTATGAATATAATTATAATCAATAAATAAGTAAAAACACAATGAGTATAAAGGAAGTATACCTGTGTAGATAGAGGCTTATTCAAAATATGGAAACTTTCTGTGTGCGAGTGCATTTTTTCAAAAGAACTAAAAGGCTGATATGATCTACCGGGCCACAGAAGATTAGAAACCTAGAATGAGGCAATAAGACCTGAGAATTGTGGTATATGGCCAGTACATCACAGCTAAATCAAGTTGTAGGCACAATGCAACACTGAGGGGCAGAAGAAAAAAAGGTCTTAGTCTAGTTATAAAAAATTCTACAAAACCCATAGATGCATTATTGATATTATGAAGCAGTGACCGAAGTAAACGGTACTGTAAAAACGTGTTTACATTACTGATGTACACAAATATGTAAGCAATAAGGCACAAGGTTGTGTGGTATATGGCCAATATACCACGATTAAGAGCTATTCTTAGGTACGACTCATCCCGGAGTGCCTGGACACAACGTTTAGCCATGGTATATTGGCAAGAAGTAAAAATGCAATACAAAAATGCAATACACAGTGACGACAAAGGGATAACTTTGGGATCGTACCATGCAAAAAAATATTAAACGAACACTAAAATAATCACCAAATATATTCAAGATTAAAATCTTTCCTGTCAGTTACATAATTATCAAATTTACACAACGGTCAATGGAAACTAAACAACTTAGCAAACAATTGAGGGCAGAATTCAAACTCTCACCATAATTCAAAGCAAACAATTGAAATCACAGGCTGCGCCAACGTGCGTGAATCTCATTGCGGCAACTCAATGTGACTCAGTAGTGTATGGTCCTCACGTGCCTGGGTGCACTCCCAACAACGTCTGGGCCAGTGCTGTCGCATAAAAGATGCAAGAACTTCGGAGGTTGTGGAATCAAATAGACTTTAATGAACGTCATCCTAAAGCTGGGAAGTTTCTGCAGAAAAGACCAATGTACAACTTCACAACACAAACATTTATACCATGTCCCATTCAACAGACCCTCCCACTCATGACAAGCTATAGACGGCCCTTCCTCCTGGGGGTACTAAGTATGGCCCCACCCTTAACACTTAATGAAACTGTGTCGGCCCGGTCATCTCAGGAGACAATGCAACCCATGCGCCCCCTCCTCACGAGACCCCAACAGTCTAAGAAGAGTTACAACAGGCAGATAAGATATCAGTTAATCGCACACCCAGAGACCCAGAGTTGGCCACAGAGATGTGAGGTCAGAGGTCATGGTGTCAACTGGTAACTGTTATGATGTTTTATCAGTGTTCTTTGTGTCCCAGTGCTTGTACTATTATTCAGTGCATACTTGACTATGTGAATAGATATTGATTAACATTATTTATCAATACATGTAGTTCAATATATTCATTGCTTATGAGTGTATTGACAGCTAATAGATTATTAATATGTTTCTTCTATGGTTACTAAATTGATTCCTTAGTGAATTCATTATGAGAATATGTGAAACACCAAAATTTCCCTACAGTGCCTGATGAGTCGGCGGATGGTGTCCTGGGGGATCTCCACCCGTACCTGGATTACAGCATCAGTGAGCTCCTGGACAGTCTGTGGCACCACTTGGCGTCGGATGCACCGATACATAACGTCCCAGAGGCACTCAGATGGATTCATGTATGGGGAATGTGAGGGCCAGTCAATGGCATCAATGCCTTCATCATCCAGGAACTGCCTACACACTCTGGGCACGAGGCCAGGCATGCATCCAGAACCAGGAGGAACCCAGGGCCCACTGCACCAGCGAAAGATCGGAAGGGTACAGTTGACTAGCAAGTGGAGGTCTGTGGAGGTCTAATCCTGCTCTCATCTGGGAAAAGAACGAGACACCAGTGGCTGACCTGCCAATTCTGAGGTTCTCTGGCGAATGCCAACCAAGCTGCACGTTGCTGGGACGCGAGCACAGGTCCCACTTGAGGACCCTAACCCTCTTGACACCCTAATGGAGCCTGTTTCTGAAAATCTGGTCTGTTGGGTTGAGTTTTTTTGAGCGGTGTATAAGACAATTTGCCATGATGCTTTTGGGATATCCCTAGAACGTGATTGGAGTGCATCTGGGGCAAATTCAACTACTTTTAAAATATTTAGAAAGGTACACCTATCTATTTAAAGTTTCACAACTCACAGTTAATCTCAGAGCAAAAACCTTGAAGCCTGAAGAAATCTCTGAAGATCTCCCAGATAAAATTGAGTCGAGGCATAGATCTGGGGAAGGTTATAAATAAAATGGCTACAGCATTGAAAGTTCCCAAGAGCATAGTGGGCTCCATTATTGTGGAATAGAAGAACTTAAAAACCACAAAGACATTTCCTAGAGCAGGCTATCCGGCCAAATGAAGTAACTTGGGCAGGCCTGGGTGATGACTAAAAAACCTAATGGCCAATTGACAGAGCTTCAAAATTTCTCTGCAGAGAACCTGCCAGAACATTTTGACAGCACTCCATCAATTAGACCTTTATGGTAAAGAGGCTAGATGGAAGCCAGTCCTGAGTAAAAAGAATAGGACACACCATCAAAAGGACTCTGAAGACGAAAACACGGAAGATGAGTGAACAGCGTCAATAATGCACTTATTTTTTAACTTGTCAATTCACATAAGGTGCAAATGCCAAAGATGCTTCTACAAAGTAGTGAAAATGGATCCAAATACTTGGCCTATTTCAGTTTATTATTTTCAACACACCGGCACAAATTATTTTGCTTAAAAACATTTTCGCTTTGTCATATTAATGTACTGTGCGTAGATTAACAGGAAAAACAAATGTAGGCTAATCAGTTATAAAATAGGTCAACGTGTGGTGAAAGTGAAGGGGTCAGAATACTTGCCAACAGCACTCAAAGCAAGACTAAGTCATTAGTCTTAATTCCCAAAACATGTATCCAATGAGGGAGCCCTTAGAAGGGTTTACATGTACAACAAAGCCCCACTACCATAGCAAACGAAAATTTTATATGAACTTGGACCTGACCTACTTCGGTGCCTGTATACTGTTGTGACTAGAACTCGTCCTATATCTGGAAGGAATTGCACATCTTTAACAGTTGTGCACAAAACGGCTGAAATGCTTTCTAAGACAGGCAAATTACGGATGGCCAACTGCACTCACTGCCCTCGAAGCCATAAAACCCCCTGTTGCCAGGCGAAACAGAGTACAAAGATGATCCTAATTTTACAAAAACAGCTAACCAGCAAGCTGAACAACAAGGATTGAAACATCACAGAGAAATATAGCAATGTAATAAGCAAAACGGCTTGGCAGACTCCAAAATTTGTTGCGGAGTTGTTGGATAAAGGAAGGCCAAAGTCGCGAAATGGATAACACAATACTGGGTAGAAAACCAGTTAAAAGTTTAGGAATTACATGTAATGTTTTGTTTCCTAAGAGATTCTATTGGACAAATACAAGTATGTCCATTGTTTCGTCTAACAGAAATTGGTCTAAAAGAAACTTTTTGACAAAACATTATCCTACTAAACATTGCTTCCTCCACTTTGAAATTGTAGGCCAGGACCAAGGATGTCGTTGGGTTTTTATAGTAATAAATCAATAACAGTGCTATACAAAAATGACGATTGCCGCCAATAATTTACATGTTTAAAAGTTATACTGTACTTCTGAGCTATAAACTCAGGTGCATAGCCTCGTGAAGCAAGACGACGACTTTAACGACGAGGAAAAACAAAAAGACTGCGACAACTCTTTGTTAATCATAGGATGGCTACCCTGGCTATCTTGTCAGCTAAATGTTCAGACAATTAGTAGTACCCACCTTAAAATAACCTCCTTCGTAGTGTGTGTTTGGTGGTCCAAATATTGCAACTTCCCAGTTGTACAAGTCCGACTCGTCAACTAAAGTTATTTGGAAACCTTCAACTGGCTCTTCTTGAAGGCTTTTCATCTCTAGCATTAGTGCTTTTTGGGAACTGGCTACATGATGATGTCCATGAGCCATATTCCGCGACGATCTGTATAAATAAATACCTATTGCTAGCTATCTATTACCTTTTAAAGAACAAAGCTAGCTAGATTAGCCACTTCAACGCCAACCACCTTATGTTCACTCTTGTCACTATCCCTTCAATTCTCGGCTGTTATTACGTTCGCGTTCGGTTCTATTTCAGTGTGATCAAATAAACCCGTATATCTTTCGCTGACACTACCCAAAAAACCTAGCTTGCTCGCCCCTCTCGCGAATCTGTTGTTGATTTACCCCTGGCAGGCAAAGAGATACGTCCTCGTTGACTCAAAGTCAGAATTGAGCGACTGAAAGGTCGGTAGTCAAAGCGAAACTGTGATCACTAACAAATAGATGAATGAACGACTGTGCTAGACTACTGAGAGATCTACCCTCCTCTAACCTAGCTAGCTTGTGGCTAGAACAGCTGCTTCTCGGTATATCGACACTAAAGTCGCTGTAGCTAGTCCCACAAAGCTCAGAACACTGAAGTGCCCGCAAAGCTTTCTGGGAGTTGAAGTTACTACTGACAACTTCTGTAGGTTACATTTGGACTGTGAATCTTAAACCAACAAATACGTCTTACGCATTTGCTCGGCTTCCATGATCACCGGAGGCTGAAGAAATTGAAAAGAGTGACTTTTAAAGAGCGACAAGGAGTTTAATAAATACTCAACAGCGGGAAACTATTTTTTATCGTATACAAATAAAGACTGAAGTTGGGACAGCCAAACCTTGTAAAATAATATTGAGTTTCAATAGATACCATTTGTAGGTTAGTTAACACCAACACCAGCGTCAATTAAGATTCACAAATTTTAAGTTGGCCTAGTGAGAAGGACACTAGCAAAACACAAAACTAGAGAAGAATGTCAGGAAGGATAAGGAGAGCTTGATGATTAAACTCCCTTAATTGTTTTTAACACATACATAAAAAGCTTGTAAAACGTAATTAGTTACCTGCATTGTTACCGAATATGGGCAATAGACAACATACTGGTGGAGTGTCAGCCCAATAACTGAGAAAGTTGGCGGTTTCAAAAAGTTAAAACAAATCCATTGTTGTGCCCTTGATCAATGCCGTAATTGTTAATGTAATTCGGTCTTCACTAAAGTGTCCACTATATTACAAAAATGTGAATAAAAATAGTTAAAGACCCTTTACAAAAATTAATTGTTAAACCAATGATTGTGCAGGCAGGTCAAGTGATCACTGATGGACTACCAATGTTGTCTTGTCACGAAAACATCTACTGATTTGTGTGGTGCAAGGCCACCCGTCAACTATAATGAACCTCTAAGCACCTGCGTTTGGGGTCAGATGTTGCTTACCCTCACAACGTGGTGGCAGTCATCAGAACATCCAGGACCCAACAAATTCTGTTAGCAAACAATCACTAACAAGGCAAAAACCAACCTCAATATCAGCTTTTCGAGGGGAGTCCATCCATACGCGATCAAGAGAAAGCAGTATTGCTTCAACTCATGTTGTAGGTTTTTATGGATCACACAGATGCAACAAACATTGCTTTCATTGTTAGGCACCTCTACTTCTTGAGCCTATGCAACGGTTGTCTCGCACTTCCCCTGCTACAGCCCAGGCAGCTTCATTCTGGCCAAAGGGGAATGGGGAGACCAATAATTTAGGAGTGTGAAGGAATTGGTGCTGAACCTTTCTTGATGCCAATGGCACACACATTGTTCAGACCTGGTCCATGCTGCTTTAAGGTTACCTAGTTTGGGAACATAACATTAAAATATTAAAAAAATACGCCAATACACAACTTACACAAACTCCCGAATTCAGCCAAACGCGATTTCATGCCTACAGATGGGAACAATGGCTCAGCAGAAGATGACAGCCACGAAGCTAATACAAAACAGAAAGTTTCATTAAATCAATCAATTATTTAAAAAGACCCATAGAGGAAATAATACAATGTCCAAACAAATACAATTTGAATAAAAACACAAATACATTTTATATGTGGGAGTTTATTGGTTCACCTTAACACGAAGAGACAACAGCAGCACAGCCTTTATTTTAATTTGGGTAAAATTCAGTTCTAAGGGAATGTTGATCTAGCAGACAACTAATTTTGTCTTGCTCGCGTAGTCCCCTTTAAAAAAATAATAAGACATTATATTACAACATACTGCTGGGAAAAAAAAATTGAGAATGAAGTTGACAGGATCTTTGAAAAAAAGGGCAATGACTGCATATTTTTATGTCACAAGCCAAAAATCTGCAAGATGATCACTACAATTTACCAGAGAAAAAAATTAAGACAGTCACTTCTCTGAACTGCATCACAAGCCCTTTCCTATCTACTGAATTAAAGCCCCTTCCTCTCAGCACCATGACCCCAAATTAAGCCCCATTCACTAATGGTCAATAATTTATAACATTTAAAAAATACTTTTTTGATTTTATGAACTTATATTTGATAAAAACACAGTACAATTAAAAGAAATGTAGTCTGAAGTCAACTTGCACTTCAGGAAAAAAAGAAGTATACATTCCTACTCTTGCATGAAACAAACTGTAGTGAAATACTATGCAGAGAAGTTAAAAATAGTAGAATTTGGGATTACATTGACTTTCCTCATTTTCATTCTGTAATTCAAAATCTATTTGTGATAGGATATTTTTTTATGAATATCATCCATGCTATAGTCCATCACCCTGGACATAAAACAAATTGGAATGCCTGACCCAAGGTCCAAAAAGAGACCGACATCATCTACACTGGCAAGACAAATGAGAACGAGTTTGGATACAAACAAAAACCTAGCAGATCATTCAGGTTGCAACTACTTCTTGCAGGACAAAGCATGTTGAGACACATTGAGAGTAACTAGATGGCAAACATGTGCCTCTGAGCAGTCATGAAAGGAATAAACGCTTTTAAAATAATGACCATTCATGTCAATCATATTGTCAATGCGCAGGAAGTGGCAAGGCAATTAGAAGAAAAGACAACACTAGATTTATATTGGTTACGTTTTAGAGCTATTTCTATTGAGAGACAACATGTCAGAGGTGCATGAGGTTGTAATGATATGAAAGAAAAATGTTCATAGCAAACAATAAGATACCTTCATTAAAAATATAAGGACCATTGATTTCCCAGAATACAATTCTAATGAGTAAAATAGCCTTCCATTTCTACAGGTGATCCTAAACTACATATACCAACACAAAGGAGACATCAAACATCAGTTTGACATAAAGAGCCTAATATAGAAAAGCTACAGCAAAGTCATAAAGTACTTGGAAAGGACATCCTTTTTGTTTATGTTCCCAATGAAAATCTATGATAATGTGGTGCCATTCTGGATTCAACCGGATTGTGAATAGGAACAGAATGTTTCTAAACACTTCTACTTTGACGTGGATGCTGCATTGCTTACAGATAATGAATTAATTGGGAATGCTTAAAGTCAACAGCCTAGAATCTTAACCCACAAGGTATGCAAACCTCTCTAACCAATACAATAACAGCAAGTTCAAAAAACATTCTTATTTGAAATCCAAACGACCAACGTACGTGCCAAAATATAAAAAGTTGTCATGTCCAGTTAATTT
Source organism: Novumbra hubbsi (assembly GCA_016801125.1). Lineage (NCBI taxonomy): Eukaryota > Metazoa > Chordata > Actinopteri > Esociformes > Umbridae > Novumbra > Novumbra hubbsi. The sequence continues at coordinate 2,354 of JACXGK010005378.1, read as the reverse complement.
TGGACTTCGCTGTAAGCCCCTCTAGTTGCAGTATTTGATTGCTGGCCTTTCGCCACATGTGAATCAAGACAAGCTGTGGCATAACAACAAGATATTCTGTATCACTGTCACACACGCAAGAGAGGTCTAGAAAAGCACAGGTGATAAGCAGGAAAACATCCTTCAACCCTTACAACAATCACAGCGACAAATCATCATAAAATGACATCATTCTACCCATGTCTATTATTGGGGTCTGAGGGCAAAGAAACTGGAAGGTTCAACTATTTAAAAACCATTCCGTGATTTTTGCAGAAATAATCTGAGAGAGAGTGCCAGTATGTTCAGTCCTGGTCCCAGTTTTACCCACAAGCACTCTCCCAATACATTCTCAGTGGAATTTTCCTACTCAGGCGTTTCAAATTCATATAGGAATTTACGCTGTTATAGGTTATAACAACCCAGGTGAAGCATAGCACAACAGGAGGTGGGGCTCAAGAGATATCTTCAGTCAGGTCAGTATAAGGGGGGGTGAGCAGTTTAGAGGTGACACCATGTTTCCAGCTAGGGCCAGTCAGAGATTCCCACATTCTACAGGAACACAGTGGAAAGTGGTGGTAACATACTGAAGTTTAATTAAAGGCGCAGGCGAGACATCAGAAACCAACAAAAGGAGAGCAACAAACAAAAATCACAAAAGCACAAATCAACAAAACCAAAAGTCCAGTTGTCAGATAACATTAAATGACCATCACAAACTCTAATGCCAATGTAAGAGACAGAAACGGGTGGAGCGAGTACTCCACAAGGTGGAGCTCAGTCATAAGGCTGCAACAGGTTGTTGGGTTTGTCAAAAGGGAAGGGAAATAAACGTGCCAAGAGGGGGGTGAGCATACAGCAAATCAGTCAAACCATGAAAAAGAAGGAGCAACTGTGAATGCAAGAGAAGGATAGAGGAGGTGACAGAGGGCATCTTGGGAGTGCAGGAGGGAACAGGAGGAATGGAGGGGAACGAAGGGGTGTTGTTCATCTAAGGACTAATAAATATGGTGGAGTGCCAGCCGCAGTGTTTGTCAAATGATTGTGTGTTTTACAGTGAGGAAGGGTTGAGCAGAGGGAACGCCAACGAGTCAGACAATCAGCACTGAGAGAAGGTCAGCTTGATCTCGTCCAGAACATTCCCAAGTAGGCCCGGCTCGTCACATTTGGCGTCAATGGACACCGTCTGATCAGCCTGAGGAGACCGGGGACACAGAAAAGCAGCAATGCTTTAACCAAGGCCATCCCTGCACGTCTTCTGGATAAACCTCACTACCAAGTAGAGCTACTCACGGTTTTGACCAGCAGACACACATGGTGACCCTGGATTGATCTGCTGTACATGGAGGCACAGGAACCGATCCTTTCCACAACTGACAGAAACAAGAAGACAGCAATAAGCTTGCTACAGCATTCGGTCCATTTAAAACATTTTCTTTATCTACCTCATGAAGTGGCCAATATGTTTACTTAGAGGTATATTTCTTCAAGACAACAATGACAAACTAACAAAAGCAACTTGTTTGCATTCCCTAGTCGCCCAGGGACCCCATCTGTTCCCCACCCTCTGCCCCTGTATCCAGGCCTGTGGCCTTCCCCTGTAGCCTCCTGTCCCACTGAACCCACCGGAGAAGTGGTGATGGAAGCAGATCCTGGCCAGTAAATGGTGGAAGGGCTGGCTGACACCCTCCAGCTTCAGCGAGCCCCCCTTTAAGTCCCCTGACTCCAACAGCTTAGCGTACGCGTCACTGCAGACACAATGACCAAACACAACACTGGTTAGTAAATGGTTCAGATCAGGGCACAGCACACCTTGCCATTGGTTCAAAATATGCAGTAAGTTTCCGTTCATTAGTAACGGAACAGTATAATAGGATCTTCGTGCCAGCAATATGAACTGACCTGTAGCAAGGAGTGGTGATCAGGTATGAGGTGCAGGTAAAGTGCAATTTAAAGTCCAGTTTTTCATGGGTTGAGGAATCATCAGTCTGTGAAAGAACATAAAAGCTGAAAATTATCAGAAAGCTTTCACCAATGAAGAATTGTTTGAACCTTAAAAACAAGGAAAATAGTCCGAAAATAACTTGCAGGTGGAACGGGAAGGGCCACTGTGACGGGAGAGAGCATCTCACCTTGACCACAAAGGGTCATTGTGACGGGAGAGAGCATCTCACCTTGACCACAAAGGGTCATTGTGACGGGAGAGAGCATCTCACCTTGACCACAAAGGGTCATTGTGACGGGAGAGAGCATCTCACCTTGACCACAAAGGGTCATTGTGACGGGAGAGAGCATCTCACCTTGACCACAAAGGGTCATTGTGACGGGAGAGAGCA
>JACXGK010005377.1:20416-33482 GCA_016801125.1 Novumbra hubbsi | reverse complement strand
GGGGGGGGGGGGGGGGGGGGGGGGGGGGCCTAGCGTAGTAGAATCAGGCTTGGTCTCTATCTGTTCTCTCCTGCCTTTGGCGTTTTCTCCTTCTCTCCTTCCATCCCCCCTCACGCTGATTTACCCACTTCTCCCCGTGTTCCTGTGTGTCTCATCCCATCTCTACTCGCTTACCCCTCCTTTTACTCCATGCTTACACCTACTGTAGACACACACACACCTATAAATCCAAATGTGGACAACAAAGTTGACTGGCATTAAAAATAATACTACTTGTATTTAACCTAACCTCAACCTAGCCCTAGAATTTAAAAAAGTGCCCTTTTTTAAATTGCGGGTGGGGGGGGGGCATTTCTCAGATTATTCTGATCAAAATTACATATTGAGGAAATCTTTTCTCTGAATATAGTTTAGTTAGAAACACACTCCTTTTTCTGGGGACCTAAAAATATTCCCATTAAAGGGCTCTAATACACACACACACACACTTTGTTTTTCTAACATTGTGGTGACCTGAAACCAAGACGTTCAATTTCCCTATACCTAAACCTAATAATAACTCAAACTTAGCCTATCCCAAATGCCTAACCCAAAACCTAACACATAATGCCTAAACCTAAATAACCCTAATTATAACACTATGCCCCAATTCTTTCCCTAACATAACAAAAAAAACCTTGTAAGCCTTGTAAGGACTGATTTGCAGGTTTTACAATCTTTGTGGGAACTTGATACATGTACACATAGACATCACACAATCTCAGAATGCCCATCATAGGAAACATTAAAAGTTGGTCCCATTCAAAATCCGAACACTAGCCACGTTAACCCCAAAAACATTACCTTACTCCCAACCTATACAATTACCCTACATTTAAACTAAAATAAAGATTTCCCGATACTGAACACATTTTAACTAATTGGGACCCACGAAACCTACCCACAAGGGCAAATTCTCTATGGTCCGGGAATTTTGGTTGCCACAAAATAATTAAACATGAATACACACCATCCAAAAATAAAGATTTAGTTTTCTACATTTCCCACAAACAAACAAACTCGCCATGCTTTTTCGGTTGACGGATATATAGCCACACTAACCATTTTCAATACATGAACGTGCACATACACAGTGATTTAGTGCACATTCCTAGCCAGTCACATAAGTAGTACCGATGGGTCAAGTAATTGGAACTATCCTAAAAGGTATTCAAACAGATGGATTACATGGTGGCTATTTGCACAGACTTGTGGTGTCCCGATTAGGTCCAGCATTTAAACTTTGTGGTAATGATTTGATGAGTGGATGCATGCCAATATTATGTAACAGTCACAGCAACACGCACTATTCCTTTGGCTCATATTGGAATGGCCTGTACAGGTATGTAACCAAGTTGCATCAGGGGAATTTGGAACTCTGAGGTGATGGTTGTGTCAGGGTGTTAATGGAAAAAAACATTTACAGCAGACACAGTTAAGAGTATACACAGGATTTATACTCATAACAACTTAGTCTGTTATAGTTATAGTCTGATTTTGACGAAGGTCATAATTAGTTTTAACCATAGAATAAACTATAGTCTGCAGCTAGACAGAGTACAGCTCGACAACTCGAGAGACAGATGATTACTATCAGATCATAATATCAACAACAACGAAACAAATCGGGAGCCTCCTCGTCTATATCAAACATAAAGAAGCATTGTATAATTGTCTCCGAGTTAGTCTATCAATACACTGTAACCAGCACTGAAATGTAGTCAGCAATGTAAAAGTGAAAACTCACCTAGAATATTGCTACAAAATATCAACAGGAGAACCCGTTACGGTTTTCAAGAACGGTTTAGATAACGTCTCTCTCCGTAATTGTTTTGATATGTCTCACACTCCCTTTTTGGAGAAACGAGTCTGACAGTCTGCTCTCACAAACGCTTGTCGTTCATTGGTTTGGTTCTTGCTAGTTCTTTCTATCTCCACGGTTTACGAGCGTCAACATGTGCTTGAATACACGTGCCTACGCTTTTGCGTGCCCTGCTGGGCACCTCATTGGTTGGTTGTCGAAATGTAACAACTTTATTGGAGGATCCATGCAGCCAGTGATTTCTTTCCTGCCTGTTGATTGGTGCGTCCGTGGGGCACTCAAAGGCACGCCCATACATGTGGGGCTCGTGAGTCGGGCTGGGTCTACTACCGCGGAGCAGAGTAAATACGTGCGCACGCTCTGAACACGGGAATCACGCATGCTGGGGTGGGTACTAGAGTGCTGTATGCTCTATGCATGCATTGTTTAATTACGCATCACACACACATACACGCTTCCACTAAATACCAAGATGTTAGGCTACAACGGTTCATAATTTCATCAATAAACAACTAAAACTAAACAATATATATGCCTATCGCAAACATGAATTAACAGTCAGCTTTATTGTTTAAGTAGAAATGATTATGCTTTATTTTACCTCAGATAGCCTATGTCTGCATAAATGCTCTAGACAGGCCCTAGGAGTAGTCAATAAGGAGCCATTACCATGGCGGAGGAGTGTTCTTTATGGGGTTCACAAAGTAAATTGGATGGCATGGATACAGTCATGGTATATTGGTGATATTTGACACCTGGAGGTGCCATTTTGCTATTGCAGGCAGGTGAGGTTACCAACATAATTAGAAGTACATTGTATATAACTCTAAAACAAAATAAAATAATCCATCTCTCATGTATGTGGGAGGTGCATATATACTTTTCCTCATGATGTGGCCAACTGTGGCCTTGATTGAGTCAATTGGCTTTATTTGGAGCTAAGAAAATATGCCAATGTTTACACATGTTCATGCACATTCATTCCCAATTCAATAGATAATCAGTGCATCCTTGTATGTTATGGTGAGCCCTTTAAGATGACAGGTGCCCTACGAAACATGGATGTGAGCCTGTACAGCTAGAAAACAATATTTTGGGACCGAAAGCTCTCTGTTCCCCATAACAGTAACCCTCAAACTGAACGCAGAAACTCACTCTAATATGCAACACACGCGTACATGTCCTTTCCATCTTCAAGAAAAATCATCACGCTTCTCCAATAAGCTGTAGAGTATTTTTATACCTTACATTCCTCTACCCCAGGTCATTATAAACTCAATGACCCTCCTCTCATGGTTCAACACTAACCGACTATTTCCCGTTCACTGTCTTAGACTAAGCCTGTCCTAGATGAATACAATCAACATATCAAAACTAATGTCAAAAGGATACATGGAGATGTACATTGTTTTCAGTGTTATGATGCAATATAAGAGGTACTCTACCAGAGCCAGTAGGCCATATTTGAACTAAAAACGTATATGAACTCTATATGCTTCAAGGTCATTCTTAACTCTATAATGATTACACAATCTTAAACAATCTTCGTGTGCAAAGATGTTAAAAATCGTATGCTTCTTATCTGGGCTTGATGTATCATGAGGTAAGCATGTAAAGCCTCAGAGGAATATTTCATGAGCTGCTTAGGGACCTTAGGCTTTCCTTTCCCCATACCATCCTAGTACAACATAAACTCATCGACCCTCTTTTGAAAAATCCAACAGACGCACATGAACACATGTGCACACACACACATGTGCACACATACACACACACACACACAACCTGGCTAATCATCAGTGTGCTTGTGTTGCCTGCAAAACATGTCCATCAACAACCCAACCAGCCCACCTCATACTGGCCTATAACCAACGCTTGACTTGTGATGTGTGTAGGAACTGACCAATCACACATTACACTGCGTTTATGAAAATAGTTGTGCTAATAAGGCTAACAGGAGCCAGAACGCTGGTTTCCTACAATTAGCTGTCTAGCTTTTTTCTGTTGTGGTTTAAATAGCATTCATAGCATGAGGTTACGTAGGGGTGAAAGGGCTTTACTCCCTCGTCCACCCATCTCACAACAATGGGAATTCAACATTTTGTTTGATCTGTTTTATCTACTTACTGTGTGTTTTACCACTTACTGTGTTTACTGTCATGCATCAATACACCACAGCAAATTCCTTGTATGGGTAAACCTACTTGGCAATAAAGCTGATTCTGATTCATACAACGTGGCCATTCACTGTGCTTGTTTGCACAACCTGTCAGGCAGCATTTCTCTGTTTACACCAAATCATCTGTTGTAATGAATTGTGTTTTTCAAGAATGTCAATGGCCCAACACAGCATCTTTTCATGTAATTATGTATAGCTTTGACGTTATACAGTAATCAAGTTTAGATTGGATTTGGTTTTCTGGGCATGTACACAGTAAAGGGGTATGTTGGTAGCAAGCACACGCCCTCTCACACTCCCTTCACAGACCCACACACATCCTGCAGTATCCTAGATAATTATCTGTTACGACCTTGTGTAGGGTTACTGTGTGTATAGATAGGTATAGCCTATAATAGGTTAGCGGGAGGTTCTAAGTCAATACAACGTCTTTCCTCCCCCATACATTCCAGTGCAGAATGAACTCAGTGACCCTCCCCCTTCACTAGGTTCATTGCTGCTTACAAGGACGACCCCCCAACTACTATCCCCCATCCCCCCTCTCTAACACAGACACACACACGCACACACACACATACACACCTCCACCCATCCCCCATCGCTGTGGTCTGTGCGTTATTCAGCATTCTCAACTAGGGCCAGAGGGTTTCTCTTGACTTTTGCCCAGAAGAATTCTATAGGTTCTCCACACCTACCCGTAGGCCTAGCTAGGTGCTGATAGTCCTAGCTAGGTTACATAGTATAGATGGAGAACAATGACAGGTGTTTTTCTGGGTTAAATGCTCTTTGGCTGGGTGTTATGTCAAAGAAAAAAGGGATCTGTGATATAAAATAAAATATTTGATGACTGCTGATCAATTGTGTCCATAAGCTCACATTTCATTTTGGGAACTGCGATGACTGAGGATGTCTAACAGGAGAATGACAACAAAGATTACAGGAGCCCTGGTTGAGTAACAGAGAAACGAGTTCTGGTGTAGAAAAGCTTTAGTTATTATTGAATATTGTGTTGCTCTAAACAATATGTTGTTATGCTGTGCAAATAATTTAAAACCTATATTTAATTGAAATTGTACAAAGACAACATATCAAAAGTTCCAACTGAGACATTATTGTTTTAAGTTGCTGTTGTATTAGCATTTTACGCAGTGTCCCATCTTTTTTTGGAAAAAGGGTTGCATGATGTAATGGTGTGCAAAGACCTGTTTGTCTACAAAATCAAGCCAACAGGTCTGTGGACGACATTTTAAACCTGGGCCTCCACTGTACACTCCCAAAAACATATGAAAGGATGTGGACTCTGCCTTCAACACCATCACTCCTAATCTACTACAAGACAAACATTCTCAGCTAAACCAGTCAATCATCAATCAAATGTATTTATAAAGCCCTTTTTACATCAGTAGTTGTCACAAAGTGCTTTTTTAAAACACCCAGCCTAAAACCCCATTGAGCACACAACAACAGGGTTGAAAACTAGAGAGGAACCAGGCTGAAAGGGGTGACATGACCTCTTCTGGCTGTGCTAGGGTTCAAGATGGCTAAGCACATTTTGAGTGTTTATCACTCAGTACTGTAGCAATATCAGGACAGATGATCTTACTCCTTACTCAATTTGCTGTTAGTTCCGCTGATTCTTTTAAAGCTCAGTTAGGGACCATCATCCACCACATTCTCGGGTCGGAAAAAATCATCCCAGCAATCATCGAGAAACCTAACTAAGGTTCAACTCACGACAACTACTTATACCAAATATCCCCCAACAGTATTGATCTGAGTTTACTCATCGATCCAGGAGTCCATCTTCCCTTCCTATAGCGCTGTATGGCTTTTGGGGCGACGCTCGCACACACTGAACGAGAAGGGAACCCTTAGCGTCTGTTCAGACACCGCTCCAAACATTCTCCAACGGCAGGTGGAGGATTTAGTAGTGGGGTAGAGATCAATCATGAGTAAAATATCCCCCTACATGAACAGCTTCTCTCCCATTCCTGTGGTCATCATCAACACGTCCCACTGAGACTAATAAGACATACAGACACCTCTGAACTGTTAACCGTTAAATAAACAGCTGCGCTGTATTGAACCAAAAACCTCCACACATCTAGCCTTAACTCACCAATATCCCATTATTTTATGATCACCATCCATTGTGTATGAATATACAATATTTTATTTGCATTAAGGTCATTTAGCAGACGCTCTGGTCCAGAGTAACTTATTTCAGAAAAGCACTTTTGATCAGTTGTTTAACAAAATGGGCAGGGAATCTGTGTTTCAACTTCATGTAGGATTTTGTGTTAGAGTACCCCTTGAAGCTTTGCAAATATGAAGACAATTATGTTGTCACTGTATAAAGCTTCATTGCAGTGTGTGGGCATATCGCTTGATTTACCCGCAATTGTCAGCCACAATCTTGATGCGTCTCGACCATGCCTGCGTGAATTCAAGCGGTATGAAAAGGATTTGGCAAACAAAGATAAGTCTATCTAGCGTTTTATTCTCTCTACCGTAACGTAAGCAAGCTCTTAGAGACCAGACACTCCAGTAGGATGCATTTCTGATCAACAGTCGGCGAGGATTGGGGGAGAAGGGCCCTTGACAATGACCCTTAGTCCTGGACTGGTGTGAGCCCAGCCTGTGATACGCTGTGTTGGGTTCACCACTGGCTGGAGGACCCTGTGGGTGTGTCTGTGGAGCAGCTCCCATGCCAGGCCAGGACACAGCCTGTGAGGATGTTGCAGCAGTAACATTTAGAGTTGCACACTCTTCACAACCCCGAAGGTGGATGTAGGTGTCACATGGACGGCGTGGAAACCATAACAGGAAGAAGATATGGAAACGGGTGTGTTAACTCCCTGCACTCCCTGAGTCTTTTCTCTTCTCTCCGTCCTCTCTGTGATCTGAGTGTAACGGTGGTGTGTCATCTCCCTAGCAGACAGCAATGCCAGATGACTAGAGGGGGACATCGGACACTGGTCGCCTCTCCCACAAGCAAGTGGTCCTCCTCTCACATGCTCTGCACCTGGCACCTGCCCACTGATTGGTGGAAGATCACATTCCATGACAACGGCCAAGGAAAGGAGCGCAGGAGCCTCAGATACAAACAGCCCATCTGTCTTTATCTCTAGTTTGTTGTCTGTTAGTCATTCTGTCCGTTTGCCTGTCTGTTTGTTTTCCTGTTTTTCTATAATTCTGTTTCTTTCTCTCTGAGTTCAGCTGATATAATGAACTGCTGGAATAAAGGAATCAAAGTAAAATCTAAAAGAATCTCCTGTATTTCCTGGTTAATACAGCTTACATTGCTGATCAGAAAACGTGTTCCTCTGTAGCGCTCCCGGCTTCTTTAAGTTCCTCACGCACCGCTACATCAGGCTTTTCAGCTGAGATTTGTGAATGAAATCCAGAGGCCAAGCCTCCATTTCATGTGTTGCCAATGGTAGAGAGAGAACGGCATTTAACACGCCCTCTACGAGGTTGCCTGACCAATAGATAGCGGTTGCCGGTCATAGCAATTGCGTAATGCTATTTAACGGGCGCACGTTTGAACGGATCAGTCTCGTGCTAAAAGAAAAGATGAGGGAGTAAGCAAAGGACATAAAACAAGCGGGCTATTATTTACGGGCGGGGAAGAAAATGAATGAATATGATATATTAAAACACACTACAGACCAAGTCGAAATTGCCTAGGCCAAGACAACACATGAGCCAATTGAGAAAAAGGAAATATATTTAGGCTATTGTGGTCCGAACCAATACTAATCTACTACTCAGACAACCGTCAGTAAAGCTTTTTAGCAATATTATGCTTATCTATGTTAAATAGTTTCCCCGAATATCTAATATTCCCAAACTAATAATATCCCCAAAAGCTGAAATACATGTTATATTAGGCTACCAGGCAACACAGGGGGGCTCAGTAGTGTCCTTTGTCGTTGGTAGACCTACATGCCACATAATTGTGTGAATAGGGCTCCCCCTGGTGTATACAATTCTAATGCATACATGGTAGCAATAGAACTGTAGCAGTAAACTCAGATTTTTGGGGACACACCCATTGCTGCTCACTTGAAGGTGTTCAAACTATTTGTGGGCATTTCTGTTTTTTTTTTTTTTTTAAATTGTGGCCAGTGATTACAAGATTGTGGCCAGTGACAGTGGCGGAGCTGTAACTGTAAATCCATGACATCGTCCAAGGGGCCAACTCTCTGCAATCACCAAAGTGACATGCTGTACCCATGACCCCTCACGCGGCCCACTACCCTGGGGGTTAGTAGGGATACTGTCACTCCTATAGACTTTGCAGAAATTTATTGTGATCTCTGCTCCAAAACAACTTACTAGGACTGAAAGCAAACGCTGTAATTGCTGGATTGAGGGTTAGTTGCATAGAGGATAATCTAATCAGCATACTGACACATTGTATTTAGCTATTTAGGTACTTTGGTATAATATTTAATGGTTTGGCCTAAAGGTTCGATGGCTAAAGCCACAGCGACAACAATGCACAACCTTGTCTCATCCCTCTATGAAGGTTAAATCGAGGTCATAGTACCTGGTTGGTAAATAGTCTAGGACATGGGATTTTCTATAAGAGATCCTTACTCAACCCATCTGCAACATTTAATCTTCTACAGTACCACAGAATATAAGACCGGTATACTTGGTCACAGGTATTATCTGCATCAGGAGGCTTAAGGAATATATCTACATTAGGAAATGTCTGTGAAAATATTATATTAAAGACTTGGTCAATATGAAGCTGATCTGATCTGAATGGACAATTTTCCCAACAAGCGAGCTAAGCCTGTTAGCCAGAGTTTTTTGATAGAATCTTCCAGATCCCTGCCTTTCTTATGTAAAACTGTAATACCAGTCTCATCCAGAGAAGCTGCAGACCTCTCCAGTAACAGCCTTGATGTTGTGAATCTTATGGTTGCTTTCATTTGTATGCAGGTTGATAATGAGTGTCCTTTCAATATAGTAAGTAAATAAGTCATATATGTTTTAATTACAATAAGTTCAGCTAATGTTGCCCTCTTTCATATATTTGTTTCTGGTTGCCTAGAATTACACTGCTCAAAAAAATAAGGGAACCTTTAAATCACACATCGGGTGTTGATGAATGAAATGTATAAAAGATCAAAATCTTTACAGTACATTGTGTAATTTGTTGAGAACAAAATGATGTAACAACGTTCAATGGAAACCAAAATCACCAACTGCTTTAGGGCGGAAATCAAGGTAAACATACTCATAACATGACTCAGTAGTATGTATGTAGTGTGAGATTCATGCTGTATGTACTCCCGAAAACGTCTCCCGGTACCTTACAGCAGCCAGGGTACGTTGTCTAGCACGTGAAGGTCTGTTTGACCCTCTAAGGATATGCTGTGTCGTGCTGGATGTTGCAGGCTGCATAACGTTCACCACTGTGCATCCAGACTCTTTCACATCTGTCACGTGCTGAGTGTGAACCTGCACTCATCTGTGAAGAGAACAGGGCGCCAATGTCAGACCATTCTAGTCCTCCAGTGATGCCCGGCGCTGGGCTGTGAGCACAGGTCCCACTAGAGGAGGTCAAGCCCTTACTCCCACCCTCATGGAGTCCTCTAGTAATGCCCAGGCGCTGGGCTGTGAGCACAGGTCCCACTAGAGGAGGTCAAGCCCTTACTCCCACCCTCATGGAGTCCTCTAGTAATGCCCAGGCGCTGGGCTGTGAGCACAGGTCCCACTAGAGGAGGTCAGGCCCTTACTCCCACCCTCATGGAGTTCTCTAGTAATGCCCAGGCGCTGGGCTGTGAGCACAGGTCCCACTAGAGGAGGTCAAGCCCTTACTCCCGTTTGGTAAGAAACATACACACCAGTAGCCTGCTGGAGGTCATTTTATAGGGCTCTAGCAGTACTCCTCCTCTTCCTCCTTACACAACGGAGCAAATACTGGTCCTGCTGCTGAGTTGATGTCTTTCTACGGCCCTGTTCAGCCTAGAGGCACCTCTATGTGTCATGCCCTGACTGTGAGCCCAGAGGCACAGATATGGCCAGGGGCCCCCAGTCAGGACATGACATTATGAGTTACGTTATGGGGCAGAGGGTGTCAGTGTCAGTGGGGTCAGCTGGCCCATACATAAATATATATATTCTATGAACATATTCCAAAACCTGCTTGATTTTCAAAGGTCTATCCAAGGCCTGGTTCATGGAATTAAACCCCAGAGGTTGACTTGCGCATTTATTCATACTGAATCCATTTTCAAAATCAACAGATTATTCTAGATTTGTTTGAGTGTGTTGCAAAACTTTATCTTTGCAGAGTCAGAAGTTTTGGTAAAACAAATGAACACAATGGTTTTCCAGTGACTTTCATTAGCTTTGTGAAATTAGATTTAATCACAGGATTGTTCTGCTGAATCCTCCTCTTCCAAAACTACACTAATTCCTTTGAATACAGATGTTGGAATCATTTTTCTGTGATGCACACAAGATTCAGAGGAGCCATTAGAAGGTATGGCTCCTTTTTTCAACAAAGGGGTTCATTTTTCAACAAATATAAATATGGTCAGATATTGTAAAGTACTTTGTCATTACTTTAATTTTGTTATAATCATCTCTCAGCAAAGGGGTCATTATCTTACTGAAAGATACAACATTTTAAATCAGTACAATTGACATTTCTTGTAAGACAAATTTTTACAACTCATTTTTAGTGCCAGATGACAGACTGGATTTTATTTAGTCTTTCATGGAAATTACAATTAGGCACTGTTCATTTAGGACTTCCACTATTGTCTTCAGCTTGTCTAGTTTCTTCTAATTTCTTTAATGACATTTCTTCAGGACATCAATTTCCTTCTGGCCCGCAAATGAAAACCTTGTAATTTTTATTGTTTAGATGTTTATATTCTTAGCTTATATAAAGAAGTTGAAGTTGCAAAAAGAAGTTGTCTTAAGCAGATTTAGGATCAGCGTACATTCTGCAAATGCTAACCTAAGTAGGAATAAGCATTAATTGGAAACTCAGAACAAACGTTAGTTCAGTGTCTGGGGTCAACTTCCTTGTACTCTATTAAATTTGAACTCCCCTGAATGATCTTGGAATGTTGCTATGAGAGGGGGCTGTTACAGTAATTACATATGGATATGACCAAAATTCAGAAGCAAGGAAAAAGTACAAATGTAAACATAAAAATAATTAGCTGAAAAGTATTGTGCAGCTCATGCACCTTAATATAAACTGTACCGCTCAAGTGCAAATCAAGCACAGACACTAAGTCCAGAAGAAACTGGGGCCCCAGAGGAGAGGAATAATGAATCCAACGTCTAACTCTCACTTTTACACTGCATTGTTGTTGTCAAAGCATATAAGAATCAATATGTTGACAGGGCAGGAACCGGCACGTCCATATATCAGGGGAGGTTATTATTGACAGTCTTCAGAAGTTCTCTAGATGGATGTCTCGTTGGATGAGTCGACGGATTTGAGAAAAACTTCCTTTCTCATTCTTGAACTCTTTCATTCAATCTCTTTTTCATGCTCTCTTTCCCTCTAACAAACTCACTAACCCTCCACTCTCCCCATATTTCTGGTTATTTTCTCTAACCAAGCCTTTTATGCCTTTCTATGCAGCTCCCTCCCCTCCCTCCCTCCCCCTCCCTCCCTCCCTCCCTCCGCCACTCCCTCCCCCTCCCTCCCTCCCTCCCTTCCTACCTCCCTCTCTCCCTCTCTCCCTCTCTCTGTTGTGTCACTGCCATTTTTTCAGTGCTGGACACTGGACCCATTCCTACCCCCTTTTGCATTCTTTCTTCCTCCTTTGGCACTCACTCACGCACTCAATCCCTCTTCATCTTCATGTCATATCTGAGACCAGAACTGCTACAGTGAATGACTGAAGGACCGTGTGACACAGAGCCGTAGCAGGTTGGACTAGGAGCCCTGAGTGCCCCCCCCCTTTTCCCTCGCTACTTCTCTTGCCCTCTCTGTCTGTCTGTCTGCTCATCTGTGGTTGTGTATGGAAGAGGAGGGCTAACATGGACTATGTGGGACTTTTGCTCTCTCTAATACTTCTGTTGTGGCAATGGACATTCACCACTGGTGCCGGTAAGACCTTGACCACCGTGACCAGTGTTAACAATGTTTATTTTTGATGTGCTTTGTTGTTTTAGTAGTAAAGGTTTTGTAGGTGGCTGAGGCTAAATTCCCTTTTTTAAACATCTGTTTAACTTGATAGAGTTACTGACAGATAATATGATGAACAATTGAATATATGTAATACTGGATATATATATATATGTATATATATATATATATATATATATATACACACACATATTTTACTTGCTGATGGATTGTTGTGAGAATTTTTTGTTTTCTTTTTTCAGAAAGATACTGGACATACACAGGTAAGAGAATCAATCAATAACCTAGTGGCTGTAATATTGCTTTTCATGATTGTTGAAATTGGAATGACAATTAAATTGGAATTGGAACAAATTCGATGTTCACTGAAGTTGGAGGACATTTTCTGTACTAACAATGCAGCAAAACAGTACTGTCTGTATTTCTACAGTATCATCTACTGTACAGTCTGTATCCATATAGTATACTCTACTGTACAGTCTGTATCCATATAGTATAATCTACAGTACAGTCTGTATCAATACAGTATCATTGACAGTATAGTCTGTATCCATACATTGTCCTTTACAGTACAGTCTGTATCCATTCCGTATCATCTACAGCACAGTCTGTCTCATTCAGTATCATTGACAGTATAGTCTGTATCCATACAGTATCATCTACAGCACAGGCTGTATCCATACAGTTTAGTCTACATCACAGACTGTATCCATAGAGTATCATCTACAGCACAGGCTGTATCCATACAGTATCATCTACAGCACAGGCTGTATCCATACAGTATCATCTATAGTACAGGCTGTTTCCATACAGTATCATCTACAGTACAGGCTGTATCCATACAGTATCATCTACAGTACGGTCTGTATCCATACAGTATCATCTACAG